>CALYMW010000525.1:0-23836 GCA_944588485.1 Phosphuga atrata
ATTGAAATCGAAATTGAAATTGAAATTGAAATTGAAATTGAAATTGAAATTGAAATTGAAATTGAAATTGAAATTGAAATTGAAATTGAAATTGAAATTGAAATTGAAATTGAAATTGAAATTGAAATTGAAATTGAAATTGAAATTGAAATTGAAATTGAAATTGAAATTGAAATTGAAATTGAAATTGAAATTGAAATTGAAATTGAAATTGAAATTGAAATTGAAATTGAAATTGAAATTGAAATTGAAATTGAAATTGAAATTGAAATTGAAATTGAAATTGAAATTGAAATTGAAATTGAAATTGAAATTGAAATTGAAATTGAAATTGAAATTGAAATTGAAATTGAAATTGAAATTGAAATTGAAATTGAAATTGAAATTGAAATTGAAATTGAAATTGAAATTGAAATTGAAATTGAAATTGAAATTGAAATTGAAATTGAAATTGAAATTGAAATTGAAATTGAAATTGAAATTGAAATTGAAATTGAAATTGAAATTGAAATTGAAATTGAAATTGAAATTGAAATTGAAATTGAAATTGAAATTGAAATTGAAATTGAAATTGAAATTGAAATTGAAATTGAAATTGAAATTGAAATTGAAATTGAAATTGAAATTGAAATTGAAATTGAAATTGAAATTGAAATTGAAATTGAAATTGAAATTGAAATTGAAATTGAAATTGAAATTGAAATTGAAATTGAAATTGAAATTGAAATTGAAATTGAAATTGAAATTGAAATTGAAATTGAAATTGAAATTGAAATTGAAATTGAAATTGAAATTGAAATTGAAATTGAAATTGAAATTGAAATTGAAATTGAAATTGAAATTGAAATTGAAATTGAAATTGAAATTGAAATTGAAATTGAAATTGAAATTGAAATTGAAATTGAAATTGAAATTGAAATTGAAATTGAAATTGAAATTGAAATTGAAATTGAAATTGAAATTGAAATTGAAATTGAAATTGAAATTGAAATTGAAATTGAAATTGAAATTGAAATTGAAATTGAAATTGAAATTGAAATTGAAATTGAAATTGAAATTGAAATTGAAATTGAAATTGAAATTGAAATTGAAATTGAAATTGAAATTGAAATTGAAATTGAAATTGAAATTGAAATTGAAATTGAAATTGAAATTGAAATTGAAATTGAAATTGAAATTGAAATTGAAATTGAAATTGAAATTGAAATTGAAATTGAAATTGAAATTGAAATTGAAATTGAAATTGAAATTGAAATTGAAATTGAAATTGAAATTGAAATTGAAATTGAAATTGAAATTGAAATTGAAATTGAAATTGAAATTGAAATTGAAATTGAAATTGAAATTGAAATTGAAATTGAAATTGAAATTGAAATTGAAATTGAAATTGAAATTGAAATTGAAATTGAAATTGAAATTGAAATTGAAATTGAAATTGAAATTGAAATTGAAATTGAAATTGAAATTGAAATTGAAATTGAAATTGAAATTGAAATTGAAATTGAAATTGAAATTGAAATTGAAATTGAAATTGAAATTGAAATTGAAATTGAAATTGAAATTGAAATTGAAATTGAAATTGAAATTGAAATTGAAATTGAAATTGAAATTGAAATTGAAATTGAAATTGAAATTGAAATTGAAATTGAAATTGAAATTGAAATTGAAATTGAAATTGAAATTGAAATTGAAATTGAAATTGAAATTGAAATTGAAATTGAAATTGAAATTGAAATTGAAATCGAAATTGAAATTGAAATTGAAATTGAAATTGAAATTGAAATTGAAATTGAAATTGAAATTGAAATTGAAATTGAAATTGAAATTGAAATTGAAATTGAAATTGAAATTGAAATTGAAATTGAAATTGAAATTGAAATTGAAATTGAAATTGAAATTGAAATTGAAATTGAAATTGAAATTGAAATTGAAATTGAAATTGAAATTGAAATTGAAATTGAAATTGAAATTGAAATTGAAATTGAAATTGAAATTGAAATTGAAATTGAAATTGAAATTGAAATTGAAATTGAAATTGAAATTGAAATTGAAATTGAAATTGAAATTGAAATTGAAATTGAAATTGAAATTGAAATTGAAATTGAAATTGAAATTGAAATTGAAATTGAAATTGAAATTGAAATTGAAATTGAAATTGAAATTGAAATTGAAATTGAAATTGAAATTGAAATTGAAATTGAAATTGAAATTGAAATTGAAATTGAAATTGAAATTGAAATTGAAATTGAAATTGAAATTGAAATTGAAATTGAAATTGAAATTGAAATTGAAATTGAAATTGAAATTGAAATTGAAATTGAAATTGAAATTGAAATTGAAATTGAAATTGAAATTGAAATTGAAATTGAAATTGAAATTGAAATTGAAATTGAAATTGAAATTGAAATTGAAATTGAAATTGAAATTGAAATTGAAATTGAAATTGAAATTGAAATTGAAATTGAAATTGAAATTGAAATTGAAATTGAAAGTGAAATTGAAATTGAAATTGAAATTGAAATTGAAATTGAAATTGAAATTGAAATTGAAATTGAAATTGAAATTGAAATTGAAATTGAAATTGAAATTGAAATTGAAATTGAAATTGAAATTGAAATTGAAATTGAAATTGAAATTGAAATTGAAATTGAAATTGAAATTGAAATTGAAATTGAAATTGAAATTGAAATTGAAATTGAAATTGAAATTGAAATTGAAATTGAAATTGAAATTGAAATTGAAATTGAAATTGAAATTGAAATTGAAATTGAAATTGAAATTGAAATTGAAATTGAAATTGAAATTGAAATTGAAATTGAAATTGAAATTGAAATTGAAATTGAAATTGAAATTGAAATTGAAATTGAAATTGAAATTGAAATTGAAATTGAAATTGAAATTGAAATTGAAATTGAAATTGAAATTGAAATTGAAATTGAAATTGAAATTGAAATTGAAATTGAAATTGAAATTGAAATTGAAATTGAAATTGAAATTGAAATTGAAATTGAAATTGAAATTGAAATTGAAATTGAAATTGAAATTGAAATTGAAATTGAAATTGAAATTGAAATTGAAATTGAAATTGAAATTGAAATTGAAATTGAAATTGAAATTGAAATTGAAATTGAAATTGAAATTGAAATTGAAATTGAAATTGAAATTGAAATTGAAATTGAAATTGAAATTGAAATTGAAATTGAAATTGAAATTGAAATTGAAATTGAAATTGAAATTGAAATTGAAATTGAAATTGAAATTGAAATTGAAATTGAAATTGAAATTGAAATTGAAATTGAAATTGAAATTGAAATTGAAATTGAAATTGAAATTGAAATTGAAATTGAAATTGAAATTGAAATTGAAATTGAAATTGAAATTGAAATTGAAATTGAAATTGAAATTGAAATTGAAATTGAAATTGAAATTGAAATTGAAATTGAAATTGAAATTGAAATTGAAATTGAAATTGAAATTGAAATTGAAATTGAAATTGAAATTGAAATTGAAATTGAAATTGAAATTGAAATTGAAATTGAAATTGAAATTGAAATTGAAATTGAAATTGAAATTGAAATTGAAATTGAAATTGAAATTGAAATTGAAATTGAAATTGAAATTGAAATTGAAATTGAAATTGAAATTGAAATTGAAATTGAAATTGAAATTGAAATTGAAATTGAAATTGAAATTGAAATTGAAATTGAAATTGAAATTGAAATTGAAATTGAAATTGAAATTGAAATTGAAATTGAAATTGAAATTGAAATTGAAATTGAAATTGAAATTGAAATTGAAATTGAAATTGAAATTGAAATTGAAATTGAAATTGAAATTGAAATTGAAATTGAAATTGAAATTGAAATTGAAATTGAAATTGAAATTGAAATTGAAATTGAAATTGAAATTGAAATTGAAATTGAAATTGAAATTGAAATTGAAATTGAAATTGAAATTGAAATTGAAATTGAAATTGAAATTGAAATTGAAATTGAAATTGAAATTGAAATTGAAATTGAAATTGAAATTGAAATTGAAATTGAAATTGAAATTGAAATTGAAATTGAAATTGAAATTGAAATTGAAATTGAAATTGAAATTGAAATTGAAATTGAAATTGAAATTGAAATTGAAATTGAAATTGAAATTGAAATTGAAATTGAAATTGAAATTGAAATTGAAATTGAAATTGAAATTGAAATTGAAATTGAAATTGAAATTGAAATTGAAATTGAAATTGAAATTGAAATTGAAATTGAAATTGAAATTGAAATTGAAATTGAAATTGAAATTGAAATTGAAATTGAAATTGAAATTGAAATTGAAATTGAAATTGAAATTGAAATTGAAATTGAAATTGAAATTGAAATTGAAATTGAAATTGAAATTGAAATTGAAATTGAAATTGAAATTGAAATTGAAATTGAAATTGAAATTGAAATTGAAATTGAAATTGAAATTGAAATTGAAATTGAAATTGAAATTGAAATTGAAATTGAAATTGAAATTGAAATTGAAATTGAAATTGAAATTGAAATTGAAATTGAAATTGAAATTGAAATTGAAATTGAAATTGAAATTGAAATTGAAATTGAAATTGAAATTGAAATTGAAATTGAAATTGAAATTGAAATTGAAATTGAAATTGAAATTGAAATTGAAATTGAAATTGAAATTGAAATTGAAATTGAAATTGAAATTGAAATTGAAATTGAAATTGAAATTGAAATTGAAATTGAAATTGAAATTGAAATTGAAATTGAAATTGAAATTGAAATTGAAATTGAAATTGAAATTGAAATTGAAATTGAAATTGAAATTGAAATTGAAATTGAAATTGAAATTGAAATTGAAATTGAAATTGAAATTGAAATTGAAATTGAAATTGAAATTGAAATTGAAATTGAAATTGAAATTGAAATTGAAATTGAAATTGAAATTGAAATTGAAATTGAAATTGAAATTGAAATTGAAATTGAAATTGAAATTGAAATTGAAATTGAAATTGAAATTGAAATTGAAATTGAAATTGAAATTGAAATTGAAATTGAAATTGAAATTGAAATTGAAATTGAAATTGAAATTGAAATTGAAATTGAAATTGAAATTGAAATTGAAATTGAAATTGAAATTGAAATTGAAATTGAAATTGAAATTGAAATTGAAATTGAAATTGAAATTGAAATTGAAATTGAAATTGAAATTGAAATTGAAATTGAAATTGAAATTGAAATTGAAATTGAAATTGAAATTGAAATTGAAATTGAAATTGAAATTGAAATTGAAATTGAAATTGAAATTGAAATTGAAATTGAAATTGAAATTGAAATTGAAATTGAAATTGAAATTGAAATTGAA
Organism: Phosphuga atrata; assembly: GCA_944588485.1. NCBI lineage: Eukaryota > Metazoa > Arthropoda > Insecta > Coleoptera > Silphidae > Phosphuga > Phosphuga atrata. The sequence continues at coordinate 5,359 of CALYMW010000525.1, forward strand.
ATTGAAATTGAAATTGAAATTGAAATTGAAATTGAAATTGAAATTGAAATTGAAATTGAAATTGAAATTGAAATTGAAATTGAAATTGAAATTGAAATTGAAATTGAAATTGAAATTGAAATTGAAATTGAAATTGAAATTGAAATTGAAATTGAAATTGAAATTGAAATTGAAATTGAAATTGAAATTGAAATTGAAATTGAAATTGAAATTGAAATTGAAATTGAAATTGAAATTGAAATTGAAATTGAAATTGAAATTGAAATTGAAATTGAAATTGAAATTGAAATTGAAATTGAAATTGAAATTGAAATTGAAATTGAAATTGAAATTGAAATTGAAATTGAAATTGAAATTGAAATTGAAATTGAAATTGAAATTGAAATTGAAATTGAAATTGAAATTGAAATTGAAATTGAAATTGAAATTGAAATTGAAATTGAAATTGAAATTGAAATTGAAATTGAAATTGAAATTGAAATTGAAATTGAAATTGAAATTGAAATTGAAATTGAAATTGAAATTGAAATTGAAATTGAAATTGAAATTGAAATTGAAATTGAAATTGAAATTGAAATTGAAATTGAAATTGAAATTGAAATTGAAATTGAAATTGAAATTGAAATTGAAATTGAAATTGAAATTGAAATTGAAATTGAAATTGAAATTGAAATTGAAATTGAAATTGAAATTGAAATTGAAATTGAAATTGAAATTGAAATTGAAATTGAAATTGAAATTGAAATTGAAATTGAAATTGAAATTGAAATTGAAATTGAAATTGAAATTGAAATTGAAATTGAAATTGAAATTGAAATTGAAATTGAAATTGAAATTGAAATTGAAATTGAAATTGAAATTGAAATTGAAATTGAAATTGAAATTGAAATTGAAATTGAAATTGAAATTGAAATTGAAATTGAAATTGAAATTGAAATTGAAATTGAAATTGAAATTGAAATTGAAATTGAAATTGAAATTGAAATTGAAATTGAAATTGAAATTGAAATTGAAATTGAAATTGAAATTGAAATTGAAATTGAAATTGAAATTGAAATTGAAATTGAAATTGAAATTGAAATTGAAATTGAAATTGAAATTGAAATTGAAATTGAAATTGAAATTGAAATTGAAATTGAAATTGAAATTGAAATTGAAATTGAAATTGAAATTGAAATTGAAATTGAAATTGAAATTGAAATTGAAATTGAAATTGAAATTGAAATTGATATTGAAATTGAAATTGAAATTGAAATTGAAATTGAAATTGAAATTGAAATTGAAATTGAAATTGAAATTGAAATTGAAATTGAAATTGAAATTGAAATTGAAATTGAAATTGAAATTGAAATCGAAATTGAAATTGAAATTGAAATTGAAATTGAAATTGAAATTGAAATTGAAATTGAAATTGAAATTGAAATTGAAATTGAAATTGAAATTGAAATTGAAATTGAAATTGAAATTGAAATTGAAATTGAAATTGAAATTGAAATTGAAATTGAAATTGAAATTGAAATTGAAATTGAAATTGAAATTGAAATTGAAATTGAAATTGAAATTGAAATTGAAATTGAAATTGAAATTGAAATTGAAATTGAAATTGAAATTGAAATTGAAATTGAAATTGAAATTGAAATTGAAATTGAAATTGAAATTGAAATTGAAATTGAAATTGAAATTGAAATTGAAATTGAAATTGAAATTGAAATTGAAATTGAAATTGAAATTGAAATTGAAATTGAAATTGAAATTGAAATTGAAATTGAAATTGAAATTGAAATTGAAATTGAAATTGAAATTGAAATTGAAATTGAAATTGAAATTGAAATTGAAATTGAAATTGAAATTTCAATTTCAATTTCAATTTCAATTTCAATTTCAATTTCAATTTCAATTTCAATTTCAATTTCAATTTCAATTTCAATTTCAATTTCAATTTCAATTTCAATTTCAATTTCAATTTCAATTTCAATTTCAATTTCAATTTCAATTTCAATTTCAATTTCAATTTCAATTTCAATTTCAATTTCAATTTCAATTTCAATTTCAATTTCAATTTCAATTTCAATTTCAATTTCAATTTCAATTTCAATTTCAATTTCAATTTCAATTTCAATTTCAATTTCAATTTCAATTTCAATTTCAATTTCAATTTCAATTTCAATTTCAATTTCAATTTCAATTTCAATTTCAATTTCAATTTCAATTTCAATTTCAATTTCAATTTCAATTTCAATTTCAATTTCAATTTCAATTTCAATTTCAATTTCAATTTCAATTTCAATTTCAATTTCAATTTCAATTTCAATTTCAATTTCAATTTCAATTTCAATTTCAATTTCAATTTCAATTTCAATTTCAATTTCAATTTCAATTTCAATTTCAATTTCAATTTCAAATTCAATTTCAATTTCAATTTCAATTTCAATTTCAATTTCAATTTCAATTTCAATTTCAATTTCAATTTCAATTTCAATTTCAATTTCAATTTCAATTTCAATTTCAATTTCAATTTCAATTTCAATTTCAATTTCAATTTCAATTTCAATTTCAATTTCAATTTCAATTTCAATTTCAATTTCAATTTCAATTTCAATTTCAATTTCAATTTCAATTTCAATTTCAATTTCAATTTCAATTTCAATTTCAATTTCAATTTCAATTTCAATTTCAATTTCAATTTCAATTTCAATTTCAATTTCAATTTCAATTTCAATTTCAATTTCAATTTCAATTTCAATTTCAATTTCAATTTCAATTTCAATTTCAATTTCAATTTCAATTTCAATTTCAATTTCAATTTCAATTTCAATTTCAATTTCAATTTCAATTTCAATTTCAATTTCAATTTCAATTTCAATTTCAATTTCAATTTCAATTTCAATTTCAATTTCAATTTCAATTTCAATTTCAATTTCAATTTCAATTTCAATTTCAATTTCAATTTCAATTTCAATTTCAATTTCAATTTCAATTTCAATTTCAATTTCAATTTCAATTTCAATTTCAATTTCAATTTCAATTTCAATTTCAATTTCAATTTCAATTTCAATTTCAATTTCAATTTCAATTTCAATTTCAATTTCAATTTCAATTTCAATTTCAATTTCAATTTCAATTTCAATTTCAATTTCAATTTCAATTTCAATTTCAATTTCAATTTCAATTTCAATTTCAATTTCAATTTCAATTTCAATTTCAATTTCAATTTCAATTTCAATTTCAATTTCAATTTCAATTTCAATTTCAATTTCAATTTCAATTTCAATTTCAATTTCAATTTCAATTTCAATTTCAATTTCAATTTCAATTTCAATTTCAATTTCAATTTCAATTTCAATTTCAATTTCAATTTCAATTTCAATTTCAATTTCAATTTCAATTTCAATTTCAATTTCAATTTCAATTTCAATTTCAATTTCAATTTCAATTTCAATTTCAATTTCAATTTCAATTTCAATTTCAATTTCAATTTCAATTTCAATTTCAATTTCAATTTCAATTTCAATTTCAATTTCAATTTCAATTTCAATTTCAATTTCAATTTCAATTTCAATTTCAATTTCAATTTCAATTTCAATTTCAATTTCAATTTCAATTTCAATTTCAATTTCAATTTCAATTTCAATTTCAATTTCAATTTCAATTTCAATTTCAATTTCAATTTCAATTTCAATTTCAATTTCAATTTCAATTTCAATTTCAATTTCAATTTCAATTTCAATTTCAATTTCAATTTCAATTTCAATTTCAATTTCAATTTCAATTTCAATTTCAATTTCAATTTCAATTTCAATTTCAATTTCAATTTCAATTTCAATTTCAATTTCAATTTCAATTTCAATTTCAATTTCAATTTCAATTTCAATTTCAATTTCAATTTCAATTTCAATTTCAATTTCAATTTCAATTTCAATTTCAATTTCAATTTCAATTTCAATTTCAATTTCAATTTCAATTTCAATTTCAATTTCAATTTCAATTTCAATTTCAATTTCAATTTCAATTTCAATTTCAATTTCAATTTCAATTTCAATTTCAATTTCAATTTCAATTTCAATTTCAATTTCAATTTCAATTTCAATTTCAATTTCAATTTCAATTTCAATTTCAATTTCAATTTCAATTTCAATTTCAATTTCAATTTCAATTTCAATTTCAATTTCAATTTCAATTTCAATTTCAATTTCAATTTCAATTTCAATTTCAATTTCAATTTCAATTTCAATTTCAATTTCAATTTCAATTTCAATTTCAATTTCAATTTCAATTTCAATTTCAATTTCAATTTCAATTTCAATTTCAATTTCAATTTCAATTTCAATTTCAATTTCAATTTCAATTTCAATTTCAATTTCAATTTCAATTTCAATTTCAATTTCAATTTCAATTTCAATTTCAATTTCAATTTCAATTTCAATTTCAATTTCAATTTCAATTTCAATTTCAATTTCAATTTCAATTTCAATTTCAATTTCAATTTCAATTTCAATTTCAATTTCAATTTCAATTTCAATTTCAATTTCAATTTCAATTTCAATTTCAATTTCAATTTCAATTTCAATTTCAATTTCAATTTCAATTTCAATTTCAATTTCAATTTCAATTTCAATTTCAATTTCAATTTCAATTTCAATTTCAATTTCAATTTCAATTTCAATTTCAATTTCAATTTCAATTTCAATTTCAATTTCAATTTCAATTTCAATTTCAATTTCAATTTCAATTTCAATTTCAATTTCAATTTCAATTTCAATTTCAATTTCAATTTCAATTTCAATTTCAATTTCAATTTCAATTTCAATTTCAATTTCAATTTCAATTTCAATTTCAATTTCAATTTCAATTTCAATTTCAATTTCAATTTCAATTTCAATTTCAATTTCAATTTCAATTTCAATTTCAATTTCAATTTCAATTTCAATTTCAATTTCAATTTCAATTTCAATTTCAATTTCAATTTCAATTTCAATTTCAATTTCAATTTCAATTTCAATTTCAATTTCAATTTCAATTTCAATTTCAATTTCAATTTCAATTTCAATTTCAATTTCAATTTCAATTTCAATTTCAATTTCAATTTCAATTTCAATTTCAATTTCAATTTCAATTTCAATTTCAATTTCAATTTCAATTTCAATTTCAATTTCAATTTCAATTTCAATTTCAATTTCAATTTCAATTTCAATTTCAATTTCAATTTCAATTTCAATTTCAATTTCAATTTCAATTTCAATTTCAATTTCAATTTCAATTTCAATTTCAATTTCAATTTCAATTTCAATTTCAATTTCAATTTCAATTTCAATTTCAATTTCAATTTCAATTTCAATTTCAATTTCAATTTCAATTTCAATTTCAATTTCAATTTCAATTTCAATTTCAATTTCAATTTCAATTTCAATTTCAATTTCAATTTCAATTTCAATTTCAATTTCAATTTCAATTTCAATTTCAATTTCAATTTCAATTTCAATTTCAATTTCAATTTCAATTTCAATTTCAATTTCAATTTCAATTTCAATTTCAATTTCAATTTCAATTTCAATTTCAATTTCAATTTCAATTTCAATTTCAATTTCAATTTCAATTTCAATTTCAATTTCAATTTCAATTTCAATTTCAATTTCAATTTCAATTTCAATTTCAATTTCAATTTCAATTTCAATTTCAATTTCAATTTCAATTTCAATTTCAATTTCAATTTCAATTTCAATTTCAATTTCAATTTCAATTTCAATTTCAATTTCAATTTCAATTTCAATTTCAATTTCAATTTCAATTTCAATTTCAATTTCAATTTCAATTTCAATTTCAATTTCAATTTCAATTTCAATTTCAATTTCAATTTCAATTTCAATTTCAATTTCAATTTCAATTTCAATTTCAATTTCAATTTCAATTTCAATTTCAATTTCAATTTCAATTTCAATTTCAATTTCAATTTCAATTTCAATTTCAATTTCAATTTCAATTTCAATTTCAATTTCAATTTCAATTTCAATTTCAATTTCAATTTCAATTTCAATTTCAATTTCAATTTCAATTTCAATTTCAATTTCAATTTCAATTTCAATTTCAATTTCAATTTCAATTTCAATTTCAATTTCAATTTCAATTTCAATTTCAATTTCAATTTCAATTTCAATTTCAATTTCAATTTCAATTTCAATTTCAATTTCAATTTCAATTTCAATTTCAATTTCAATTTCAATTTCAATTTCAATTTCAATTTCAATTTCAATTTCAATTTCAATTTCAATTTCAATTTCAATTTCAATTTCAATTTCAATTTCAATTTCAATTTCAATTTCAATTTCAATTTCAATTTCAATTTCAATTTCAATTTCAATTTCAATTTCAATTTCAATTTCAATTTCAATTTCAATTTCAATTTCAATTTCAATTTCAATTTCAATTTCAATTTCAATTTCAATTTCAATTTCAATTTCAATTTCAATTTCAATTTCAATTTCAATTTCAATTTCAATTTCAATTTCAATTTCAATTTCAATTTCAATTTCAATTTCAATTTCAATTTCAATTTCAATTTCAATTTCAATTTCAATTTCAATTTCAATTTCAATTTCAATTTCAATTTCAATTTCAATTTCAATTTCAATTTCAATTTCAATTTCAATTTCAATTTCAATTTCAATTTCAATTTCAATTTCAATTTCAATTTCAATTTCAATTTCAATTTCAATTTCAATTTCAATTTCAATTTCAATTTCAATTTCAATTTCAATTTCAATTTCAATTTCAATTTCAATTTCAATTTCAATTTCAATTTCAATTTCAATTTCAATTTCAATTTCAATTTCAATTTCAATTTCAATTTCAATTTCAATTTCAATTTCAATTTCAATTTCAATTTCAATTTCAATTTCAATTTCAATTTCAATTTCAATTTCAATTTCAATTTCAATTTCAATTTCAATTTCAATTTCAATTTCAATTTCAATTTCAATTTCAATTTCAATTTCAATTTCAATTTCAATTTCAATTTCAATTTCAATTTCAATTTCAATTTCAATTTCAATTTCAATTTCAATTTCAATTTCAATTTCAATTTCAATTTCAATTTCAATTTCAATTTCAATTTCAATTTCAATTTCAATTTCAATTTCAATTTCAATTTCAATTTCAATTTCAATTTCAATTTCAATTTCAATTTCAATTTCAATTTCAATTTCAATTTCAATTTCAATTTCAATTTCAATTTCAATTTCAATTTCAATTTCAATTTCAATTTCAATTTCAATTTCAATTTCAATTTCAATTTCAATTTCAATTTCAATTTCAATTTCAATTTCAATTTCAATTTCAATTTCAATTTCAATTTCAATTTCAATTTCAATTTCAATTTCAATTTCAATTTCAATTTCAATTTCAATTTCAATTTCAATTTCAATTTCAATTTCAATTTCAATTTCAATTTCAATTTCAATTTCAATTTCAATTTCAATTTCAATTTCAATTTCAATTTCAATTTCAATTTCAATTTCAATTTCAATTTCAATTTCAATTTCAATTTCAATTTCAATTTCAATTTCAATTTCAATTTCAATTTCAATTTCAATTTCAATTTCAATTTCAATTTCAATTTCAATTTCAATTTCAATTTCAATTTCAATTTCAATTTCAATTTCAATTTCAATTTCAATTTCAATTTCAATTTCAATTTCAATTTCAATTTCAATTTCAATTTCAATTTCAATTTCAATTTCAATTTCAATTTCAATTTCAATTTCAATTTCAATTTCAATTTCAATTTCAATTTCAATTTCAATTTCAATTTCAATTTCAATTTCAATTTCAATTTCAATTTCAATTTCAATTTCAATTTCAATTTCAATTTCAATTTCAATTTCAATTTCAATTTCAATTTCAATTTCAATTTCAATTTCAATTTCAATTTCAATTTCAATTTCAATTTCAATTTCAATTTCAATTTCAATTTCAATTTCAATTTCAATTTCAATTTCAATTTCAATTTCAATTTCAATTTCAATTTCAATTTCAATTTCAATTTCAATTTCAATTTCAATTTCAATTTCAATTTCAATTTCAATTTCAATTTCAATTTCAATTTCAATTTCAATTTCAATTTCAATTTCAATTTCAATTTCAATTTCAATTTCAATTTCAATTTCAATTTCAATTTCAATTTCAATTTCAATTTCAATTTCAATTTCAATTTCAATTTCAATTTCAATTTCAATTTCAATTTCAATTTCAATTTCAATTTCAATTTCAATTTCAATTTCAATTTCAATTTCAATTTCAATTTCAATTTCAATTTCAATTTCAATTTCAATTTCAATTTCAATTTCAATTTCAATTTCAATTTCAATTTCAATTTCAATTTCAATTTCAATTTCAATTTCAATTTCAATTTCAATTTCAATTTCAATTTCAATTTCAATTTCAATTTCAATTTCAATTTCAATTTCAATTTCAATTTCAATTTCAATTTCAATTTCAATTTCAATTTCAATTTCAATTTCAATTTCAATTTCAATTTCAATTTCAATTTCAATTTCAATTTCAATTTCAATTTCAATTTCAATTTCAATTTCAATTTCAATTTCAATTTCAATTTCAATTTCAATTTCAATTTCAATTTCAATTTCAATTTCAATTTCAATTTCAATTTCAATTTCAATTTCAATTTCAATTTCAATTTCAATTTCAATTTCAATTTCAATTTCAATTTCAATTTCAATTTCAATTTCAATTTCAATTTCAATTTCAATTTCAATTTCAATTTCAATTTCAATTTCAATTTCAATTTCAATTTCAATTTCAATTTCAATTTCAATTTCAATTTCAATTTCAATTTCAATTTCAATTTCAATTTCAATTTCAATTTCAATTTCAATTTCAATTTCAATTTCAATTTCAATTTCAATTTCAATTTCAATTTCAATTTCAATTTCAATTTCAATTTCAATTTCAATTTCAATTTCAATTTCAATTTCAATTTCAATTTCAATTTCAATTTCAATTTCAATTTCAATTTCAATTTCAATTTCAATTTCAATTTCAATTTCAATTTCAATTTCAATTTCAATTTCAATTTCAATTTCAATTTCAATTTCAATTTCAATTTCAATTTCAATTTCAATTTCAATTTCAATTTCAATTTCAATTTCAATTTCAATTTCAATTTCAATTTCAATTTCAATTTCAATTTCAATTTCAATTTCAATTTCAATTTCAATTTCAATTTCAATTTCAATTTCAATTTCAATTTCAATTTCAATTTCAATTTCAATTTCAATTTCAATTTCAATTTCAATTTCAATTTCAATTTCAATTTCAATTTCAATTTCAATTTCAATTTCAATTTCAATTTCAATTTCAATTTCAATTTCAATTTCAATTTCAATTTCAATTTCAATTTCAATTTCAATTTCAATTTCAATTTCAATTTCAATTTCAATTTCAATTTCAATTTCAATTTCAATTTCAATTTCAATTTCAATTTCAATTTCAATTTCAATTTCAATTTCAATTTCAATTTCAATTTCAATTTCAATTTCAATTTCAATTTCAATTTCAATTTCAATTTCAATTTCAATTTCAATTTCAATTTCAATTTCAATTTCAATTTCAATTTCAATTTCAATTTCAATTTCAATTTCAATTTCAATTTCAATTTCAATTTCAATTTCAATTTCAATTTCAATTTCAATTTCAATTTCAATTTCAATTTCAATTTCAATTTCAATTTCAATTTCAATTTCAATTTCAATTTCAATTTCAATTTCAATTTCAATTTCAATTTCAATTTCAATTTCAATTTCAATTTCAATTTCAATTTCAATTTCAATTTCAATTTCAATTTCAATTTCAATTTCAATTTCAATTTCAATTTCAATTTCAATTTCAATTTCAATTTCAATTTCAATTTCAATTTCAATTTCAATTTCAATTTCAATTTCAATTTCAATTTCAATTTCAATTTCAATTTCAATTTCAATTTCAATTTCAATTTCAATTTCAATTTCAATTTCAATTTCAATTTCAATTTCAATTTCAATTTCAATTTCAATTTCAATTTCAATTTCAATTTCAATTTCAATTTCAATTTCAATTTCAATTTCAATTTCAATTTCAATTTCAATTTCAATTTCAATTTCAATTTCAATTTCAATTTCAATTTCAATTTCAATTTCAATTTCAATTTCAATTTCAATTTCAATTTCAATTTCAATTTCAATTTCAATTTCAATTTCAATTTCAATTTCAATTTCAATTTCAATTTCAATTTCAATTTCAATTTCAATTTCAATTTCAATTTCAATTTCAATTTCAATTTCAATTTCAATTTCAATTTCAATTTCAATTTCAATTTCAATTTCAATTTCAATTTCAATTTCAATTTCAATTTCAATTTCAATTTCAATTTCAATTTCAATTTCAATTTCAATTTCAATTTCAATTTCAATTTCAATTTCAATTTCAATTTCAATTTCAATTTCAATTTCAATTTCAATTTCAATTTCAATTTCAATTTCAATTTCAATTTCAATTTCAATTTCAATTTCAATTTCAATTTCAATTTCAATTTCAATTTCAATTTCAATTTCAATTTCAATTTCAATTTCAATTTCAATTTCAATTTCAATTTCAATTTCAATTTCAATTTCAATTTCAATTTCAATTTCAATTTCAATTTCAATTTCAATTTCAATTTCAATTTCAATTTCAATTTCAATTTCAATTTCAATTTCAATTTCAATTTCAATTTCAATTTCAATTTCAATTTCAATTTCAATTTCAATTTCAATTTCAATTTCAATTTCAATTTCAATTTCAATTTCAATTTCAATTTCAATTTCAATTTCAATTTCAATTTCAATTTCAATTTCAATTTCAATTTCAATTTCAATTTCAATTTCAATTTCAATTTCAATTTCAATTTCAATTTCAATTTCAATTTCAATTTCAATTTCAATTTCAATTTCAATTTCAATTTCAATTTCAATTTCAATTTCAATTTCAATTTCAATTTCAATTTCAATTTCAATTTCAATTTCAATTTCAATTTCAATTTCAATTTCAATTTCAATTTCAATTTCAATTTCAATTTCAATTTCAATTTCAATTTCAATTTCAATTTCAATTTCAATTTCAATTTCAATTTCAATTTCAATTTCAATTTCAATTTCAATTTCAATTTCAATTTCAATTTCAATTTCAATTTCAATTTCAATTTCAATTTCAATTTCAATTTCAATTTCAATTTCAATTTCAATTTCAATTTCAATTTCAATTTCAATTTCAATTTCAATTTCAATTTCAATTTCAATTTCAATTTCAATTTCAATTTCAATTTCAATTTCAATTTCAATTTCAATTTCAATTTCAATTTCAATTTCAATTTCAATTTCAATTTCAATTTCAATTTCAATTTCAATTTCAATTTCAATTTCAATTTCAATTTCAATTTCAATTTCAATTTCAATTTCAATTTCAATTTCAATTTCAATTTCAATTTCAATTTCAATTTCAATTTCAATTTCAATTTCAATTTCAATTTCAATTTCAATTTCAATTTCAATTTCAATTTCAATTTCAATTTCAATTTCAATTTCAATTTCAATTTCAATTTCAATTTCAATTTCAATTTCAATTTCAATTTCAATTTCAATTTCAATTTCAATTTCAATTTCAATTTCAATTTCAATTTCAATTTCAATTTCAATTTCAATTTCAATTTCAATTTCAATTTCAATTTCAATTTCAATTTCAATTTCAATTTCAATTTCAATTTCAATTTCAATTTCAATTTCAATTTCAATTTCAATTTCAATTTCAATTTCAATTTCAATTTCAATTTCAATTTCAATTTCAATTTCAATTTCAATTTCAATTTCAATTTCAATTTCAATTTCAATTTCAATTTCAATTTCAATTTCAATTTCAATTTCAATTTCAATTTCAATTTCAATTTCAATTTCAATTTCAATTTCAATTTCAATTTCAATTTCAATTTCAATTTCAATTTCAATTTCAATTTCAATTTCAATTTCAATTTCAATTTCAATTTCAATTTCAATTTCAATTTCAATTTCAATTTCAATTTCAATTTCAATTTCAATTTCAATTTCAATTTCAATTTCAATTTCAATTTCAATTTCAATTTCAATTTCAATTTCAATTTCAATTTCAATTTCAATTTCAATTTCAATTTCAATTTCAATTTCAATTTCAATTTCAATTTCAATTTCAATTTCAATTTCAATTTCAATTTCAATTTCAATTTCAATTTCAATTTCAATTTCAATTTCAATTTCAATTTCAATTTCAATTTCAATTTCAATTTCAATTTCAATTTCAATTTCAATTTCAATTTCAATTTCAATTTCAATTTCAATTTCAATTTCAATTTCAATTTCAATTTCAATTTCAATTTCAATTTCAATTTCAATTTCAATTTCAATTTCAATTTCAATTTCAATTTCAATTTCAATTTCAATTTCAATTTCAATTTCAATTTCAATTTCAATTTCAATTTCAATTTCAATTTCAATTTCAATTTCAATTTCAATTTCAATTTCAATTTCAATTTCAATTTCAATTTCAATTTCAATTTCAATTTCAATTTCAATTTCAATTTCAATTTCAATTTCAATTTCAATTTCAATTTCAATTTCAATTTCAATTTCAATTTCAATTTCAATTTCAATTTCAATTTCAATTTCAATTTCAATTTCAATTTCAATTTCAATTTCAATTTCAATTTCAATTTCAATTTCAATTTCAATTTCAATTTCAATTTCAATTTCAATTTCAATTTCAATTTCAATTTCAATTTCAATTTCAATTTCAATTTCAATTTCAATTTCAATTTCAATTTCAATTTCAATTTCAATTTCAATTTCAATTTCAATTTCAATTTCAATTTCAATTTCAATTTCAATTTCAATTTCAATTTCAATTTCAATTTCAATTTCAATTTCAATTTCAATTTCAATTTCAATTTCAATTTCAATTTCAATTTCAATTTCAATTTCAATTTCAATTTCAATTTCAATTTCAATTTCAATTTCAATTTCAATTTCAATTTCAATTTCAATTTCAATTTCAATTTCAATTTCAATTTCAATTTCAATTTCAATTTCAATTTCAATTTCAATTTCAATTTCAATTTCAATTTCAATTTCAATTTCAATTTCAATTTCAATTTCAATTTCAATTTCAATTTCAATTTCAATTTCAATTTCAATTTCAATTTCAATTTCAATTTCAATTTCAATTTCAATTTCAATTTCAATTTCAATTTCAATTTCAATTTCAATTTCAATTTCAATTTCAATTTCAATTTCAATTTCAATTTCAATTTCAATTTCAATTTCAATTTCAATTTCAATTTCAATTTCAATTTCAATTTCAATTTCAATTTCAATTTCAATTTCAATTTCAATTTCAATTTCAATTTCAATTTCAATTTCAATTTCAATTTCAATTTCAATTTCAATTTCAATTTCAATTTCAATTTCAATTTCAATTTCAATTTCAATTTCAATTTCAATTTCAATTTCAATTTCAATTTCAATTTCAATTTCAATTTCAATTTCAATTTCAATTTCAATTTCAATTTCAATTTCAATTTCAATTTCAATTTCAATTTCAATTTCAATTTCAATTTCAATTTCAATTTCAATTTCAATTTCAATTTCAATTTCAATTTCAATTTCAATTTCAATTTCAATTTCAATTTCAATTTCAATTTCAATTTCAATTTCAATTTCAATTTCAATTTCAATTTCAATTTCAATTTCAATTTCAATTTCAATTTCAATTTCAATTTCAATTTCAATTTCAATTTCAATTTCAATTTCAATTTCAATTTCAATTTCAATTTCAATTTCAATTTCAATTTCAATTTCAATTTCAATTTCAATTTCAATTTCAATTTCAATTTCAATTTCAATTTCAATTTCAATTTCAATTTCAATTTCAATTTCAATTTCAATTTCAATTTCAATTTCAATTTCAATTTCAATTTCAATTTCAATTTCAATTTCAATTTCAATTTCAATTTCAATTTCAATTTCAATTTCAATTTCAATTTCAATTTCAATTTCAATTTCAATTTCAATTTCAATTTCAATTTCAATTTCAATTTCAATTTCAATTTCAATTTCAATTTCAATTTCAATTTCAATTTCAATTTCAATTTCAATTTCAATTTCAATTTCAATTTCAATTTCAATTTCAATTTCAATTTCAATTTCAATTTCAATTTCAATTTCAATTTCAATTTCAATTTCAATTTCAATTTCAATTTCAATTTCAATTTCAATTTCAATTTCAATTTCAATTTCAATTTCAATTTCAATTTCAATTTCAATTTCAATTTCAATTTCAATTTCAATTTCAATTTCAATTTCAATTTCAATTTCAATTTCAATTTCAATTTCAATTTCAATTTCAATTTCAATTTCAATTTCAATTTCAATTTCAATTTCAATTTCAATTTCAATTTCAATTTCAATTTCAATTTCAATTTCAATTTCAATTTCAATTTCAATTTCAATTTCAATTTCAATTTCAATTTCAATTTCAATTTCAATTTCAATTTCAATTTCAATTTCAATTTCAATTTCAATTTCAATTTCAATTTCAATTTCAATTTCAATTTCAATTTCAATTTCAATTTCAATTTCAATTTCAATTTCAATTTCAATTTCAATTTCAATTTCAATTTCAATTTCAATTTCAATTTCAATTTCAATTTCAATTTCAATTTCAATTTCAATTTCAATTTCAATTTCAATTTCAATTTCAATTTCAATTTCAATTTCAATTTCAATTTCAATTTCAATTTCAATTTCAATTTCAATTTCAATTTCAATTTCAATTTCAATTTCAATTTCAATTTCAATTTCAATTTCAATTTCAATTTCAATTTCAATTTCAATTTCAATTTCAATTTCAATTTCAATTTCAATTTCAATTTCAATTTCAATTTCAATTTCAATTTCAATTTCAATTTCAATTTCAATTTCAATTTCAATTTCAATTTCAATTTCAATTTCAATTTCAATTTCAATTTCAATTTCAATTTCAATTTCAATTTCAATTTCAATTTCAATTTCAATTTCAATTTCAATTTCAATTTCAATTTCAATTTCAATTTCAATTTCAATTTCAATTTCAATTTCAATTTCAATTTCAATTTCAATTTCAATTTCAATTTCAATTTCAATTTCAATTTCAATTTCAATTTCAATTTCAATTTCAATTTCAATTTCAATTTCAATTTCAATTTCAATTTCAATTTCAATTTCAATTTCAATTTCAATTTCAATTTCAATTTCAATTTCAATTTCAATTTCAATTTCAATTTCAATTTCAATTTCAATTTCAATTTCAATTTCAATTTCAATTTCAATTTCAATTTCAATTTCAATTTCAATTTCAATTTCAATTTCAATTTCAATTTCAATTTCAATTTCAATTTCAATTTCAATTTCAATTTCAATTTCAATTTCAATTTCAATTTCAATTTCAATTTCAATTTCAATTTCAATTTCAATTTCAATTTCAATTTCAATTTCAATTTCAATTTCAATTTCAATTTCAATTTCAATTTCAATTTCAATTTCAATTTCAATTTCAATTTCAATTTCAATTTCAATTTCAATTTCAATTTCAATTTCAATTTCAATTTCAATTTCAATTTCAATTTCAATTTCAATTTCAATTTCAATTTCAATTTCAATTTCAATTTCAATTTCAATTTCAATTTCAATTTCAATTTCAATTTCAATTTCAATTTCAATTTCAATTTCAATTTCAATTTCAATTTCAATTTCAATTTCAATTTCAATTTCAATTTCAATTTCAATTTCAATTTCAATTTCAATTTCAATTTCAATTTCAATTTCAATTTCAATTTCAATTTCAATTTCAATTTCAATTTCAATTTCAATTTCAATTTCAATTTCAATTTCAATTTCAATTTCAATTTCAATTTCAATTTCAATTTCAATTTCAATTTCAATTTCAATTTCAATTTCAATTTCAATTTCAATTTCAATTTCAATTTCAATTTCAATTTCAATTTCAATTTCAATTTCAATTTCAATTTCAATTTCAATTTCAATTTCAATTTCAATTTCAATTTCAATTTCAATTTCAATTTCAATTTCAATTTCAATTTCAATTTCAATTTCAATTTCAATTTCAATTTCAATTTCAATTTCAATTTCAATTTCAATTTCAATTTCAATTTCAATTTCAATTTCAATTTCAATTTCAATTTCAATTTCAATTTCAATTTCAATTTCAATTTCAATTTCAATTTCAATTTCAATTTCAATTTCAATTTCAATTTCAATTTCAATTTCAATTTCAATTTCAATTTCAATTTCAATTTCAATTTCAATTTCAATTTCAATTTCAATTTCAATTTCAATTTCAATTTCAATTTCAATTTCAATTTCAATTTCAATTTCAATTTCAATTTCAATTTCAATTTCAATTTCAATTTCAATTTCAATTTCAATTTCAATTTCAATTTCAATTTCAATTTCAATTTCAATTTCAATTTCAATTTCAATTTCAATTTCAATTTCAATTTCAATTTCAATTTCAATTTCAATTTCAATTTCAATTTCAATTTCAATTTCAATTTCAATTTCAATTTCAATTTCAATTTCAATTTCAATTTCAATTTCAATTTCAATTTCAATTTCAATTTCAATTTCAATTTCAATTTCAATTTCAATTTCAATTTCAATTTCAATTTCAATTTCAATTTCAATTTCAATTTCAATTTCAATTTCAATTTCAATTTCAATTTCAATTTCAATTTCAATTTCAATTTCAATTTCAATTTCAATTTCAATTTCAATTTCAATTTCAATTTCAATTTCAATTTCAATTTCAATTTCAATTTCAATTTCAATTTCAATTTCAATTTCAATTTCAATTTCAATTTCAATTTCAATTTCAATTTCAATTTCAATTTCAATTTCAATTTCAATTTCAATTTCAATTTCAATTTCAATTTCAATTTCAATTTCAATTTCAATTTCAATTTCAATTTCAATTTCAATTTCAATTTCAATTTCAATTTCAATTTCAATTTCAATTTCAATTTCAATTTCAATTTCAATTTCAATTTCAATTTCAATTTCAATTTCAATTTCAATTTCAATTTCAATTTCAATTTCAATTTCAATTTCAATTTCAATTTCAATTTCAATTTCAATTTCAATTTCAATTTCAATTTCAATTTCAATTTCAATTTCAATTTCAATTTCAATTTCAATTTCAATTTCAATTTCAATTTCAATTTCAATTTCAATTTCAATTTCAATTTCAATTTCAATTTCAATTTCAATTTCAATTTCAATTTCAATTTCAATTTCAATTTCAATTTCAATTTCAATTTCAATTTCAATTTCAATTTCAATTTCAATTTCAATTTCAATTTCAATTTCAATTTCAATTTCAATTTCAATTTCAATTTCAATTTCAATTTCAATTTCAATTTCAATTTCAATTTCAATTTCAATTTCAATTTCAATTTCAATTTCAATTTCAATTTCAATTTCAATTTCAATTTCAATTTCAATTTCAATTTCAATTTCAATTTCAATTTCAATTTCAATTTCAATTTCAATTTCAATTTCAATTTCAATTTCAATTTCAATTTCAATTTCAATTTCAATTTCAATTTCAATTTCAATTTCAATTTCAATTTCAATTTCAATTTCAATTTCAATTTCAATTTCAATTTCAATTTCAATTTCAATTTCAATTTCAATTTCAATTTCAATTTCAATTTCAATTTCAATTTCAATTTCAATTTCAATTTCAATTTCAATTTCAATTTCAATTTCAATTTCAATTTCAATTTCAATTTCAATTTCAATTTCAATTTCAATTTCAATTTCAATTTCAATTTCAATTTCAATTTCAATTTCAATTTCAATTTCAATTTCAATTTCAATTTCAATTTCAATTTCAATTTCAATTTCAATTTCAATTTCAATTTCAATTTCAATTTCAATTTCAATTTCAATTTCAATTTCAATTTCAATTTCAATTTCAATTTCAATTTCAATTTCAATTTCAATTTCAATTTCAATTTCAATTTCAATTTCAATTTCAATTTCAATTTCAATTTCAATTTCAATTTCAATTTCAATTTCAATTTCAATTTCAATTTCAATTTCAATTTCAATTTCAATTTCAATTTCAATTTCAATTTCAATTTCAATTTCAATTTCAATTTCAATTTCAATTTCAATTTCAATTTCAATTTCAATTTCAATTTCAATTTCAATTTCAATTTCAATTTCAATTTCAATTTCAATTTCAATTTCAATTTCAATTTCAATTTCAATTTCAATTTCAATTTCAATTTCAATTTCAATTTCAATTTCAATTTCAATTTCAATTTCAATTTCAATTTCAATTTCAATTTCAATTTCAATTTCAATTT
>CALYMW010000527.1:0-98103 GCA_944588485.1 Phosphuga atrata
GTTGAACAGTTCAAATGATAGTTAAGAGGGGATGATTTCGGGAGGAAAGTAATTAAACGTGCGTGTCCTCCCCAACTTGTGCGGTTTTGAAGTTGCTTTTTTATTATCAGTTTGAAGTGAACCTGCGTGGGCGACGGCCGAGGGCAAACTTATCGTGGCTTTGTATTGATTTAGCTTATCAAGTATTCGACTAGTGTAGCCGGTTCAGTATTCCATTCTCGTTTTACATGAAGCACGCTGCACTCTCTCTTTCAAACATCATCCTTATTTTTGTGTTTTGTGCGTTTATTTTTGTGTCTTATTTTTTTGTGGGATTACCAAAAACACACGCTGTTTGTAAGTACTTTTCAATTTTTCTAAGGGTTGTTTCAAATGCGTTTTTTAATAGAAAACTAAAAAATTTAGTGAGCGTGAACCTCAAACGAGACTTTAAATTACACACGGAAGAGATGAAACGATCCGTTCATAATTTATAGACTGTTGCTCAAATGTCAACACAGGGTTGCAAACTAGAATTAGGTATTGGAATAGAATAAAGACAAAAGACAAGACCAAAAGCAAGACTAGACAGACAAGACTAGACAGACAAGACTAGACAGACAAGACTAGACAGACAAGACTAGACAGACAAGACTAGACAGACAAGACTAGACAGACAAGACTAGACAGACAAGACTAGACAGACAAGACTAGACAGACAAGACTAGACAGACAAGACTAGACAGACAAGACTAGACAGACAAGACTAGACAGACAAGACTAGACAGACAAGACTAGACAGACAAGACTAGACAGACAAGACTAGACAGACAAGACTAGACAGACAAGACTAGACAGACAAGACTAGACAGACAAGACTAGACAGACAAGACTAGACAGACAAGACTAGACAGACAAGACTAGACAGACAAGACTAGACAGACAAGACTAGACAGACAAGACTAGACAGACAAGACTAGACAGACAAGACTAGACAGACAAGACTAGACAGACAAGACTAGACAGACAAGACTAGACAGACAAGACTAGACAGACAAGACTAGACAGACAAGACTAGACAGACAAGACTAGACAGACAAGACTAGACAGACAAGACTAGACAGACAAGACTAGACAGACAAGACTAGACAGACAAGACTAGACAGACAAGACTAGACAGACAAGACTAGACAGACAAGACTAGACAGACAAGACTAGACAGACAAGACTAGACAGACAAGACTAGACAGACAAGACTAGACAGACAAGACTAGACAGACAAGACTAGACAGACAAGACTAGACAGACAAGACTAGACAGACAAGACTAGACAGACAAGACTAGACAGACAAGACTAGACAGACAAGACTAGACAGACAAGACTAGACAGACAAGACTAGACAGACAAGACTAGACAGACAAGACTAGACAGACAAGACTAGACAGACAAGACTAGACAGACAAGACTAGACAGACAAGACTAGACAGACAAGACTAGACAGACAAGACTAGACAGACAAGACTAGACAGACAAGACTAGACAGACAAGACTAGACAGACAAGACTAGACAGACAAGACTAGACAGACAAGACTAGACAGACAAGACTAGACAGACAAGACTAGACAGACAAGACTAGACAGACAAGACTAGACAGACAAGACTAGACAGACAAGACTAGACAGACAAGACTAGACAGACAAGACTAGACAGACAAGACTAGACAGACAAGACTAGACAGACAAGACTAGACAGACAAGACTAGACAGACAAGACTAGACAGACAAGACTAGACAGACAAGACTAGACAGACAAGACTAGACAGACAAGACTAGACAGACAAGACTAGACAGACAAGACTAGACAGACAAGACTAGACAGACAAGACTAGACAGACAAGACTAGACAGACAAGACTAGACAGACAAGACTAGACAGACAAGACTAGACAGACAAGACTAGACAGACAAGACTAGACAGACAAGACTAGACAGACAAGACTAGACAGACAAGACTAGACAGACAAGACTAGACAGACAAGACTAGACAGACAAGACTAGACAGACAAGACTAGACAGACAAGACTAGACAGACAAGACTAGACAGACAAGACTAGACAGACAAGACTAGACAGACAAGACTAGACAGACAAGACTAGACAGACAAGACTAGACAGACAAGACTAGACAGACAAGACTAGACAGACAAGACTAGACAGACAAGACTAGACAGACAAGACTAGACAGACAAGACTAGACAGACAAGACTAGACAGACAAGACTAGACAGACAAGACTAGACAGACAAGACTAGACAGACAAGACTAGACAGACAAGACTAGACAGACAAGACTAGACAGACAAGACTAGACAGACAAGACTAGACAGACAAGACTAGACAGACAAGACTAGACAGACAAGACTAGACAGACAAGACTAGACAGACAAGACTAGACAGACAAGACTAGACAGACAAGACTAGACAGACAAGACTAGACAGACAAGACTAGACAGACAAGACTAGACAGACAAGACTAGACAGACAAGACTAGACAGACAAGACTAGACAGACAAGACTAGACAGACAAGACTAGACAGACAAGACTAGACAGACAAGACTAGACAGACAAGACTAGACAGACAAGACTAGACAGACAAGACTAGACAGACAAGACTAGACAGACAAGACTAGACAGACAAGACTAGACAGACAAGACTAGACAGACAAGACTAGACAGACAAGACTAGACAGACAAGACTAGACAGACAAGACTAGACAGACAAGACTAGACAGACAAGACTAGACAGACAAGACTAGACAGACAAGACTAGACAGACAAGACTAGACAGACAAGACTAGACAGACAAGACTAGACAGACAAGACTAGACAGACAAGACTAGACAGACAAGACTAGACAGACAAGACTAGACAGACAAGACTAGACAGACAAGACTAGACAGACAAGACTAGACAGACAAGACTAGACAGACAAGACTAGACAGACAAGACTAGACAGACAAGACTAGACAGACAAGACTAGACAGACAAGACTAGACAGACAAGACTAGACAGACAAGACTAGACAGACAAGACTAGACAGACAAGACTAGACAGACAAGACTAGACAGACAAGACTAGACAGACAAGACTAGACAGACAAGACTAGACAGACAAGACTAGACAGACAAGACTAGACAGACAAGACTAGACAGACAAGACTAGACAGACAAGACTAGACAGACAAGACTAGACAGACAAGACTAGACAGACAAGACTAGACAGACAAGACTAGACAGACAAGACTAGACAGACAAGACTAGACAGACAAGACTAGACAGACAAGACTAGACAGACAAGACTAGACAGACAAGACTAGACAGACAAGACTAGACAGACAAGACTAGACAGACAAGACTAGACAGACAAGACTAGACAGACAAGACTAGACAGACAAGACTAGACAGACAAGACTAGACAGACAAGACTAGACAGACAAGACTAGACAGACAAGACTAGACAGACAAGACTAGACAGACAAGACTAGACAGACAAGACTAGACAGACAAGACTAGACAGACAAGACTAGACAGACAAGACTAGACAGACAAGACTAGACAGACAAGACTAGACAGACAAGACTAGACAGACAAGACTAGACAGACAAGACTAGACAGACAAGACTAGACAGACAAGACTAGACAGACAAGACTAGACAGACAAGACTAGACAGACAAGACTAGACAGACAAGACTAGACAGACAAGACTAGACAGACAAGACTAGACAGACAAGACTAGACAGACAAGACTAGACAGACAAGACTAGACAGACAAGACTAGACATACAAGACTAGACAGACAAGACTAGACAGACAAGTCTAGATGGACAACTAGACACTAGACAGACAAGACTAGACAGAGAAGACTAGACAGACAAGACTAGACAGACAAGACTAGACAGACAAGACTAGACAGACAAGACTAGACAGACAAGACTAGACAGACAAGACTAGACAGACAAGACTAGACAGACAAGACTAGACAGACAAGACTAGACAGACAAGACTAGACAGACAAGACTAGACAGACAAGACTAGACAGACAAGACTAGACAGACAAGACTAGACAGACAAGACTAGACAGACAAGACTAGACAGACAAGACTAGACAGACAAGACTAGACAGACAAGACTAGACAGACAAGACTAGACAGACAAGACTAGACAGACAAGACTAGACAGACAAGACTAGACAGACAAGACTAGACAGACAAGACTAGACAGACAAGACTAGACAGACAAGACTAGACAGACAAGACTAGACAGACAAGACTAGACAGACAAGACTAGACAGACAAGACTAGACAGACAAGACTAGACAGACAAGACTAGACAGACAAGACTAGACAGACAAGACTAGACAGACAAGACTAGACAGACAAGACTAGACAGACAAGACTAGACAGACAAGACTAGACAGACAAGACTAGACAGACAAGACTAGACAGACAAGACTAGACAGACAAGACTAGACAGACAAGACTAGACAGACAAGACTAGACAGACAAGACTAGACAGACAAGACTAGACAGACAAGACTAGACAGACAAGACTAGACAGACAAGACTAGACAGACAAGACTAGACAGACAAGACTAGACAGACAAGACTAGACAGACAAGACTAGACAGACAAGACTAGACAGACAAGACTAGACAGACAAGACTAGACAGACAAGACTAGACAGACAAGACTAGACAGACAAGACTAGACAGACAAGACTAGACAGACAAGACTAGACAGACAAGACTAGACAGACAAGACTAGACAGACAAGACTAGACAGACAAGACTAGACAGACAAGACTAGACAGACAAGACTAGACAGACAAGACTAGACAGACAAGACTAGACAGACAAGACTAGACAGACAAGACTAGACAGACAAGACTAGACAGACAAGACTAGACAGACAAGACTAGACAGACAAGACTAGACAGACAAGACTAGACAGACAAGACTAGACAGACAAGACTAGACAGACAAGACTAGACAGACAAGACTAGACAGACAAGACTAGACAGACAAGACTAGACAGACAAGACTAGACAGACAAGACTAGACAGACAAGACTAGACAGACAAGACTAGACAGACAAGACTAGACAGACAAGACTAGACAGACAAGACTAGACAGACAAGACTAGACAGACAAGACTAGACAGACAAGACTAGACAGACAAGACTAGACAGACAAGACTAGACAGACAAGACTAGACAGACAAGACTAGACAGACAAGACTAGACAGACAAGACTAGACAGACAAGACTAGACAGACAAGACTAGACAGACAAGACTAGACAGACAAGACTAGACAGACAAGACTAGACAGACAAGACTAGACAGACAAGACTAGACAGACAAGACTAGACAGACAAGACTAGACAGACAAGACTAGACAGACAAGACTAGACAGACAAGACTAGACAGACAAGACTAGACAGACAAGACTAGACAGACAAGACTAGACAGACAAGACTAGACAGACAAGACTAGACAGACAAGACTAGACAGACAAGACTAGACAGACAAGACTAGACAGACAAGACTAGACAGACAAGACTAGACAGACAAGACTAGACAGACAAGACTAGACAGACAAGACTAGACAGACAAGACTAGACAGACAAGACTAGACAGACAAGACTAGACAGACAAGACTAGACAGACAAGACTAGACAGACAAGACTAGACAGACAAGACTAGACAGACAAGACTAGACAGACAAGACTAGACAGACAAGACTAGACAGACAAGACTAGACAGACAAGACTAGACAGACAAGACTAGACAGACAAGACTAGACAGACAAGACTAGACAGACAAGACTAGACAGACAAGACTAGACAGACAAGACTAGACAGACAAGACTAGACAGACAAGACTAGACAGACAAGACTAGACAGACAAGACTAGACAGACAAGACTAGACAGACAAGACTAGACAGACAAGACTAGACAGACAAGACTAGACAGACAAGACTAGACAGACAAGACTAGACAGACAAGACTAGACAGACAAGACTAGACAGACAAGACTAGACAGACAAGACTAGACAGACAAGACTAGACAGACAAGACTAGACAGACAAGACTAGACAGACAAGACTAGACAGACAAGACTAGACAGACAAGACTAGACAGACAAGACTAGACAGACAAGACTAGACAGACAAGACTAGACAGACAAGACTAGACAGACAAGACTAGACAGACAAGACTAGACAGACAAGACTAGACAGACAAGACTAGACAGACAAGACTAGACAGACAAGACTAGACAGACAAGACTAGACAGACAAGACTAGACAGACAAGACTAGACAGACAAGACTAGACAGACAAGACTAGACAGACAAGACTAGACAGACAAGACTAGACAGACAAGACTAGACAGACAAGACTAGACAGACAAGACTAGACAGACAAGACTAGACAGACAAGACTAGACAGACAAGACTAGACAGACAAGACTAGACAGACAAGACTAGACAGACAAGACTAGACAGACAAGACTAGACAGACAAGACTAGACAGACAAGACTAGACAGACAAGACTAGACAGACAAGACTAGACAGACAAGACTAGACAGACAAGACTAGGCAGACAAGACTAGACAGACAAGACTAGACAGACAAGACTAGACAGACAAGACTAGACAGACAAGACTAGGCAGACAAGACTAGACAGACAAGACTAGACAGACAAGACTAGATAGAGAAGATTAGACGGACAAGACTAGACAGACAAGACTAGACAGACAAGACTAGACAGACAAGACTAGACAGACAAGACTAGACAGACAAGACTAGACAGACAAGACTAGACAGACAAGACTAGACAGACAAGACTAGACAGACAAGACTAGACAGACAAGACTAGACAGACAAGACTAGACAGACAAGACTAGACAGACAAGACTAGACAGACAAGACTAGACAGACAAGACTAGACAGACAAGACTAGACAGACAAGACTAGACAGACAAGACTAGACAGACAAGACTAGACAGACAAGACTAGACAGACAAGACTAGACAGACAAGACTAGACAGACAAGACTAGACAGACAAGACTAGACAGACAAGACTAGACAGACAAGACTAGACAGACAAGACTAGACAGACGAGACTAGACAGACAAGACTAGACAGACAAGACTAGACAGACAAGACTAGACAGACAAGACTAGACAGACAAGACTAGACAGACAAGACTAGACAGACAAGACTAGACAGACAAGACTAGACAGACAAGACTAGACAGACAAGACTAGACAGACAAGACTAGACGGACAAGACTAGACAGACAAGACTAGACAGACAAGACTAGACAGACAAGACTAGACAGACAAGACTATACAGACAAGACTAGACAGACAAGACTAGACAGACAAGACTAGACACACAAGACTAGACAGAGAGGCCTAGACAGACAAGACTAGACAGACAAAACTAGACAGAGAAGACTAGACAGACAAGATTAGACAAACAAGACTAGACAGACAAGACTGGACAGACAAGACTAGACAGATACGACTAGACAGACATGACTAGACAGACAAGAATGGACAAACAATACAAGACAGGCAAGACTATACAGACAAGACTAGACACACAGGACTAGACAGACAAGACTCCAAGTAGATGTAAACAGGTTAAGCTACTTCTCATAAAAAAGTCAACAAGCCAATAGGGGAACCTTCTTCCACCCGCCCTTCACGTACTGGGAAACTGCTAGAACAAGTACGCCTTAAAAAGGAACTTAAAAACAGCATAAACTCTCGGATAGTCAATTCGACTTCTGTGAGGGCAGATGAACCATAGATGCCATAAACCACTTTATGGACATCGCAAAAAAGGACCAAAGCAGGCACCAAAAGAGCTAGAAAAATGTGTGCACTAGTAACGATAGATAACCGGAATGCAATCTTGGAAGAGTTAATAAGCAGGAAAATATCTCCCTCTCTTCTACGAATGATTCGTAACTACTTTAAGGACCGTCTTACTCCAAAGGCAGTCTTACTCCAAGTCAAAGACGAAACGCTAGTTTACAATGTCACTAGCGTGGGCCCACAGGGCTCTGTAATGGGGCCAGCCCTGTAGAACAAGTAACAAAAATAAAGACGCAACAAGGTTATGTAAAATCTTCTTCTAGAACAACCAATATTGTAAGTTGTTGCGCGTAGACTAGAAAATAGGATTTTTAGCGGTTGTTTTACGATTTATCCTGTATCTTTTTCAGTTATCTAGCTAGATACTTGAAATTTGGTTTGCTAGCAGAGGAAGGATTACGCTTTGAACTGGCGTAGTTAATATAAGTGTAGTTAGACTTGTTTTTAAGTTGTTGCGTGTAGACGAGAAAATAGGATTTTTGTTGAGGTTGTTTTACGATTTATCCTGTATCTTTTTCAGTTATCTAGCTAGATACTTGAAATTTGGTTTGCTAGCAGAGGAAGGATTACGCTTTGAACTGGCGTAGTTAATATAAGTGTAGTTAGACTTGTTTTTAAGTTGTTGCGTGTAGACGAGAAAATAGGATTTTTGTTGAGGTTGTTTTACGATCTATCCTGTATCTTTTTTAGTTATCTAGCTAGATACATGAAATTTGGTTTGGTAATAGAAGAAGGATTACGCTTTAAACGCGCTTAGTCAATATCGGTGTAGTTAGGCATGATTTTAAGTTGTTGCACGTAGATGAGAAAATAGCATTTTAGCGGTTGTTTTACTATTTGGTCGTTGTCAATGAGTAGGGAAAGATTTTTCCTTCTAGGCCCTCCACCTCGACTGACACTTCGAAGAAGTTTCGAGAAGTCGAAACACCGGTTTCGACTTCTGGTTTCGATTTTTAATTTTAACGCCTACGCATAATTTTGAATTTTCTCACGCACAGTGCAGGAACCGGAAATGAGGCGACCGGATGTTGAAAACCGGATGTGAAAAACAGGATGAAGGAAACCGGAAGTCGAAACTAAAAGTCGAAACCGGAAACGGAAGTCGAAACCAGACCTCACACGCAGCGTGGGGTTACAAAGACCCCACACGTCTTACTACATAGACCTCACACCCAGCGTGGGGTTACATAGACCTTGCACTTGGGGCTACATAGACTAGAGATGAGCATGGGACGAGTTTTTCGTTCCAGATCCCATTTCGTCGGACGGATCCCTGTCACTGTCCCATCCCATCACATTTTCGTCCCACAAACCTAAACTTTTCGTCCCATCCCATCTCGGTCGCATGGCTCAAAAATGGGATGAATGGGACATCCCCTATTTCCCATACAGCAGCTTTCTTTTCGATTCAGACTTTCTTAACGATAATCCGTTCGAATTTATTTTTTCCGTAATTTTTCAGGACCAAGCCAGGATCCGGGGTCAGGGCAATATCGAATAAGAACAAACGCGGAGTTAGAACAATTGTACCAGGGAGATATTGTGAGAGAAGCAAAGTCACAAAGATTGAGATGGGCAGGACACATATGCGGAGCACCGGATGACAGAATGCTGGCAGGAGGCACCGACGAGCATAAGACCACCGGGAAGACCTAGAATGAGATGGATAGACAATGTTCTATCGGATATGCGGAAGATGGGCATCCAAAATGAACAGGAAGCAATGCTAGATAGAAGTCGTTGGAGGCAAATTGTGCTTGCAGCCAAGACCCACATAGGGTTGTAGTGCTACTTTAAGAAGAAGTAATTTTTCAGAATTTGCGTATTGGCACGATAAGCAATTAATTATGCAAGAACTAGATTTAATAGATTATCAAAACTGGTCCCACTACGTCCCATACAAAATTGTCGTCCCATCTCATCCCATCCCACGTGACGTTCATACCACTCATCCCATGGGACGATGGGATGGGATGGGACGATGAACCTGGGAACTTGTTACCTCTACGGATCCCATATTCATCTCTAACATGGACCTCACACTCTCATCTGTGAAAAACCGGAAGTGGGGAAAGTCGAAACCGGAAAAGGAAGTCGAAACAGGAAGTGTCCAGGTCACGGGAAGGCCTAGAAGGAACCATCTTTCCCTAGTTCAATGTAATCTAGGTTAACATAGATTTAATTTAGATTAAATTATGGTTAGGTTGCTATAGTAACAACAAACAGAAATAGTTTAATAATGAAACTCCATTTGATTAACATTGGACTTTTACGCACGATTTGAATACTTTTACACACGATTATAATAATGGCATCCGTTACATAGAATAATGTATTTATTAATGTGTTTGTTAATTTATTAACATTTTGGTGTGTGAGAAGAGAAAAACAAATATACCGGTATATTCTGGAACTTGAACCATATAATATGGACGAATACTGGTCCTCGGTGGCTGAGCCTCCTCATTAATAAAAAAAAAACGGCCAAGTGCGAATTGTGACTCGCGCACCGAGGGTTCCGTACAAACTTGTAAGTAAGGTATCAGACGAGGACCTAACTGTATGCAACCCATATGCTTCTGGTGCCTGACAATACCACGCAACACATTAGTGTATTTTCATAAGATTCTAATAGTAAATTCGCATTTTTCTTATAATTAAACTACATATTTACGGTTTTCATAATTTCATAATTTAAATTGTTCTTAAACGCCGGTCCAGACGCTCCGTTTCGCATAACGTTTTGTCTGCGCAGTTCAACACGTTGCAGATAAAACGTTGCGTGTGGACAGGAAAACTGCGCAGTTTTGAGAACTGCGCGGAGACGGTCCACACGCCACGTTTTATCTGCAACGTGTTGAACTGCGTAGACAAAACGTTGTGCAAAACGGAACGTCTGTACCGGCCTTTAAGTACAATTTAAATTTGAATTATAAACCAGAATTAAACTAACTTTCAGAAACCTAGAAATATGATCTAGTAAAACAGAGAAAATCACATTAATTCAAAAGTAATTCCAATTAATTACATAAAAAAATTATTTAATTTATGTAACTAGAAAATCCTTGAAAAAACGAAAAACGTCGAAACTCACACGCACTTTCCTACGACATTTTCTCATCACGGATTTCTAAAACAAGTTTATTTTTCCAAACCAAAAAAAAAACCCTCCAATTATCATTAAAACATTTAATTACCAATTGTAATTACACCAACAGCGCCGCATTTTAAAATGTTTCAAACCGAACACGCATGAAAAACAGAGTTCATGAATGATTGTCGAGAGGCTTTTGCGTACACCAAACTAGGTCAAAGTGCGTTTCACACTTAATGAACTAATTAGTTAAACATTTATATGTGTAGTTAACTGTTTAACATGTGCTGTTTGGAATCCAATACCAAGTTAATGTTTACATTATTAAAAAAAAAAATGGTTTTTGAGTCGGTTTTTCTGTTTATTTACAATAAATCTTGTCCAACAGCAAGTGGTTTCTGAACGCTTTTACCGATCGATTAATAAATCCCAGCTCAATATTTACAAACAAACTTTTCATTTTCAGGGACGTCGCACAAAGTAAAACTCGTTAACGGTTGACTGTGTGGACGTGCACAGTTTCGTGAAAATTATGGGGATATTCGGTTGAGTAAAAATCGCAGCGAAGCCTCGTTACACACATCTGAATACAAAGACTCGCATTTACATATACGGATATAAGCTGAGTTGTTTCGATTTAAAAACGAGACTGGACGCGTTTTTATGTGCCTTCTGATTGACCGAGAAGAAACTTTTTACCTTCTAAATAGAACACGAATTTTTATTAAATGCGAGATAAGAACTCAACTCTATTAACGAAAGCTAGTTTACAATGAATTCAGATAGCTTGAGCAATATCCATTGTTATAAGTGATAAGTATTATTGTAGATTCAATATTGTTGCAATAGATTTGTCTAAGCTATCAGCGACGTTTCCGTTTTCCTGCTATAACTCGGCTATAACGATATTTAAAATAGTAATAGTAATAATAATAAAAATAGGTACGGCATGAAGACCTACTGCACAAACTTAAATCCATCATGCCTGACCGGTACTACAAACTACTAATATTACACCTATCTGAAAGAAAATTTCGCATTTCACGCGTTCTCCGATCTACGGAACATCAGTGCTGGTGTCCCTCAGGGAAGTGTACTGGGCCCGGTGCTATATCTACTTTATACAAACGAAATACTGAAAACACGATAACTGCCACCTTAGCGGATGCTACTGCACTGATGGCAACTGGAAAAACTGTAGAGCAATCATTAGAAATACTCTAACTTGCTGTAAATAATATGACATCTGGACTCGTAAATGGCGAATTTAACTTAATGAAGCAAACTCACCATACATCAACTTTACCAATAAAAAGATTGAAAACACACCCCTCATTATTAATGGCATAACTATCCAGCCAGCCAACATAGCAAAATACCTGGGCATGACGCTGATGAAAAACTCCGATGGAAGGAGCACGTTAAGGAAAAACAAGAGGAACTTCAATTGAAAACACGAAAAATGTATTGGCTCCCTAGGTCATCGCACCGAACTAACAATGCACAACAAGCTAACCCTATACAAACAGGTGTTGCTCCCAATCTGGACATACGGCATCCAATTATGGGGACGTGCTACCAAAACAACGCTATCAAAACAAAATATCGCCAATGGCCAATGGTATGTGCGCAAGAGCGACAGAAACAGTCGATGCCATCGTTACATGATATGCTATCTCGCACGAAACACGACCACAGCATCACAACAACGAATACGCATCCATGCTCCAAAACGTACAGAATGATCAGACGACTTAAACCGATCGAACCACATGAGCGGTGTAGAATAGACCCGCCAAACAACTTAGGGATCCAGTGGGAGCAACTCATATTAATTGCACATTAATGAATTATTTGTTATAGCAAAACAGATCGTTAGTCTATAGCAGGAGTCGGCAAACTCTATAAACTTAAGAGCCAATTTTTTATTTAAAATGATTTTAAACCGGATTAAGAGCCACAAATAATTTTTTTCAAAAAGTCATATTTTTGAATTTTCTTCATAATTGGCGGTGATTAAGTGACTTTGCTATAATATTATTGCTGGCCTTGACTACCAAATCCAGCGTCGGACTGGCCATATAGTTGAGGTGGCGTTTGCCAGCCGGACCCTATCCTGCGCGACCCCCCTAGTCTGGCTAGCGGAGCCTGTCGCTACATTTATTATTGTAATCTGTCTAGTAACTAAAAGTGCTAATAACAGTAAAGTAGTTCATAATTGTCAAAAAATTTATTAACTGTTAAAAATGGCAATTAATATAAAAATGATAATAGCTGATAATAACTGTCAAAAATGATATTATCATTCCTTTATATGCAGAACTTTGGATGGTTAATGCCGGGTTTACGAAGAACTTAACGTAACGGGACGCGACGCGACGTAAACTGATTTCGCGTGAATTTAACTAACGGTACGTTTGTAAAAGGTCCATCGACAATTTCTATTCTTTCTCTTGTTGCAGTTGCTGGCTATTGTACAAAATAAATCACAACACAATACCACCAATCACAACACAATAACAATGTCACTCTTGAATTCGTTGATATTCAACGATAATAACTGATTAGACAAATACACATAATTATGCAAAGAATGTTGTTGCCATTTATGACAAGTTTTGGGAATATATGTTTTCGATGAACTTAACGTAATGGGACGTGACGTATGACTTAAACACGTTCTTTTATATGCGGCTAATTACAATTGCTTTCGCTTAATTGCTTGTACATATCGGAACTTAACGTAACGTAAAAGCTGCCAAAGTTCAAACTTCGCGTCCCGTTACGTTCGCTGATTCATGACTCTGGTTGCCAATCAACGCACGAACGCATGTCGGAATGAGAAAATGTCGATATTATCGTAGCGTTCGTGCGTTGATTGGCAAAAAGAGTCATGAATCAGCGAACGTAACGGGACGCGAAGTTTGAACTTTGGCAGCTTTTACGTTACGTTAAGTTCCGATATGTACAAGCAATTATGTGAAAGCAATTGTAATTAGCCGCATATAAAAGAACGTGTTTAAGTTATACGTCGCGTCCCATTACGTTAAGATCATCGAAAACATATATTCCCAAAACTTGTCATAAATGGCAACAACGTTCTTTGCATAATTAGGTGTATTTGTCTAATCAGTTATTATTAATCATAAAAGCTACATTTATAATTTAAATCTGTCAAAAGTAGTAAAAATCGTAAAATAGTTTATAAATGTCAAATAACTTTGTTATAACTGTCAAAATTGATAATAACTATCAAAAATGCTAATTAGTGTCGAAAATGACGATAGCTGATGAAAACTGTCAAAATGACAGTGAATTATATTATCATTCCTTTATATCCAGAACTTACAATTATCAATATCCCGTACCGCGCCCCGGGTTTATGGGGAGGCGCCCAGGCCCTTCCGGCCCAGTCCGACCCTGACCACATCAATAACTTTACCCATATCTTCTGGAAATGTTTGTCCGCAAAGTGCTTTCTTATGAATTATGAAATGGAAAGATAACACGTCATGGTCAATTTTTTGTTTTTAAATTGTAAGAAATCCTTTTTTATTGCCCACCATACTTTTAGCTTCATCTGTTCGATGTGATTTTTATTCCGACAATCGTTCACTGCATTTTCTACATCTTCTCCTTGTCTTTGGAACCAACTGATGATATATGGCGAGCAAAATGGACAACTTGTGCCGTATCATTTATGTCACAAGACTCATCGACCGCTATTGATATGACTGATGCTTTAACGTCCTCAACTTGTTGGCATGCATTTAACTTTTGGCTGTTTTGACTTTTGACTGATGACCTCTTTTTTGTCCTATCTGTTGTAGTTTTGACATACAATGGTAAGCTTTTGATTTTATTCACAATATCTGGTTTATTGTTAAAATTGTGAAAAAGAGTGACTGTGAGTTATGAACTTGGCGGCGGCGCGGGCGGTCCTAAGACTTCCGAAAAGGGGCAGGTTATTTGGGGCTGTTTCATTTTTTTTGTGATTTTTTCGTTTCGATATGTTTCTGAAGAGTCATAAGCTCACACCAAAAGAGCCACACGTGGCTCGCGAGCCACACTTTGCCGACCCCTGGTCTATAGGAACAAGTTTGTGTAAATATTGCAAATAAAAAAAAGGTTTAATAAATTAAAAGAAAAATTAAAGTTTTAAAATTGAATTGCTTAAAATTTAGATGAAGTTTAACTTTAAAACGACTTTGATAATAAGATAACTTTGTATAATAACTTTGATTTGAGGCCTAAAAATGAGACACTGGCGATTGATAAAAAATTGGATGGATTTAGATTTTGTTACACAATTTCAACAGTTTTTGGTAAGAACCAGAGCCATTCCTGGATGGTTGAATATCAAGGATACAAGGAACTCTAATTTGTGGACTAAAAATGAGATGCTGGTGATTAATTAAAAGTTGAATGGATTTAGAAATTGTTAGACGATTTCGAAAGTTGTTAGAAAGGAGAAAGGAGTATTGGTTAGAATCAGGGCCGTTTCTGGGTGGTTGGACATGAAGATTACAAGAAACTTTGATTCGAAGAAGAAATGAAATAATGGTGATTAAACAAAACTTGAATGGATTTATAAATTGTTCAATTGGACAATTTCAAAAGTTGTTATAAAAGAGATCTAGCTAAGAAACAAAGGTGGTTCCTGGGTGGTTGGAGAACAAGGATAGAAGGAACTTTGGATTGTGGACTAAAAACGAGATACTGTTGACTAATCAAAGCTTGGATGGATTTATAAATTGTGGGATAATTTCAAAAGTTGTTATAAAACAGTTTTTGGTAAACACCGGGGCCGTTCCTGGATGGTTGGTCAAAAAAGTTACAAGGAACTTTGATTCGGGGTCTTTGATAATATGATATAACTTTGATTTGTGGACATGTGGACAGATGAGACACTGGATATTGATCAAAATTTGATTGGATTTAGATATTATTACACAATTTCAACAGTTTTTGGTAAGAACCAGGGCCGTTCCTGGGTAGTTGAAAATTAGGAAACAAGGAACTCTGATTTGTGGACCAAAAATGAGATACTTGTGATTAATTAAAACTTGAATAGATTTAGAAAATAGATTTAGCAAATTAAAAAAGTTGTTACAAAGGAGTTCTTGTTGAGAATCAAGGCCGTTTCTGTGTTGTTGGACAACAAGTATACAAGTAACTTTGATTTGGGGACTAAAAATAAGAAATCATTGATTAATCAAGACTTGGATGGATTTATAAAATCTTGGATAACTTCCAAAGTTGTTATAAAACAGTTTTTTGTAAGCACCAGGACCCTTTTCTGAATGCTTGGTCAAAAGGAATACAAGGAACTTTGATTAGGGGCTTTTGATTAGGAAATGAGATATTTTGGTGATCAATAAAAACTTGGATGGATTTAGAAATTGCTAGACAATCTTGGGTGTCCAACTACCCAGCAAGGTACACAAATCAGATCGTCAAACTTAACACAACTTTTCCATTATAATTTTTGAATATAATATTTGTTATAATGCAAACTTTCTTTGCTTATAACAAATTTTGTTTTGTTTATTATAGCAGATTTTGTAACTAGAGCGAACGGTTGTCAATATTATTCGAGAGCGAAAAACATTTTCGACATGTACGCGCATTCGCTCGAGAATGAAATTGGCAATTTCGCCCGTGTTACAAACAATATTTTTTTTCACTTGTGCGAGGCGAGGTATCTTACAAGTTTGGAATCCAGGTGCCACCCAAAAAAAAAACCGGCCAAGTGCGAGTTGTGACTCGCGCACCGAGGGTTCCGTACAAACTTGTAAGTAAGGTATCTTTAGGAGGACCTAACTGTATGCAACTCATATGCTTCTAGTGCCTGACAATACCACGCAACACATTAGTGTATTTTCATAAGTTTCTAATAATAAATTCGCATTTTTCTTGTAATTAAACTACATATTTACGGTTTTCAGATTTTTCCCTTTACATGTGTTGTAAGACACCGCTTCTTGCCAAATTTCATGATTCTAGGTCAACGGGAAGTACCCTATAGGTTTTGATTCCCTTGTGAAATCGCAAAATATGCGACATAAACGTTCATATCTTTTGATCGCGTTGACTTACAAGTTTGATTTTTCACAGCTGAAAGAGACCGCAGACCCGAGTATTTGATACAAATTTCAACTTGTTACCTCTACGCGTTCCTGAGAAAAATGGTCTTGACAGACAGACAGACAGACAGACAGACGGACAACAAACTGATCCTATAAGGGTTCCGTTTTCGGTACGGAACCCTAAAAAAGGAATAAAAAATGAAGAATTTGCTTTTTCTAGTGCTGGTGCCCCTCAAGGAAGTGTACTGGGCGCGGTGCTATATCTACTTTATACAAACGATACAGACAATACTGATAACTGTCACCTTTTTGGATGACACTGCACTGATGCAAACTGTAAAAACTGTATAATATGACCACCTGCACTTATGAGGATTGGAACATTTAATGTCCAAGGACTCCTAACAGCTGGAAAACTACAGATAGTAGAAAGAGAAACAATACCTTACGAAATAGTGGGAATATCTGAAACTTACTATAAAGAACATGGCCACTTCAGAACAGAAAATGGAAATATGATGTAATACTCAGGACATGAAACAGAGAGCAAACAAGGTGTAGCATTGCTGGTAAGCCCGAAAAAACTGCGTAAGCAGCAGAATAATGTCTATAAAACTTAACACAACACCTACAAAGCTCAACATTCTCCAAATATATGCCCCTACTTCAGACGCATCCGATGAAGAAATTGAGGAATTCTATTCGGACATCCTAATGGAAACAGCTAGAATACCAGAAAGAGAGATCGGTGATTTCAACGCGAAAGTTGGTCCCATTCAGACAACGGAAGACCACTTTGAAAATATACTAGGAAAATGGGGCCTTGGAGACAGAAATGAGAGAGGGGAGCGCCTACTGTCATTCTGCGCTGACAAGAATAAGACCATCATGAACATAATGTTCACACATCACACAAGGCGAACAGATACGTGGAGGTCACCCGGTGATAGGTATACAAATCAAATACATTTCCTGCTGATACCACAAAGATGGCTAACAAGTATAAAAGATACCAAAACCTATCCAGGCGTTGACTGCGGATCCGATCATCAGCTACTTATAGGAAAAATAAAATTAAAACTGAAAACTCCAAAATCCCCCTCTATGTCTAAAAATAGGTGGGACTTAATAACACCGAATATAGAACCAGACTCTCCAACTGAATAGCGGAAACACCATACAAATGGAAGAGAGCCAACTTTGGAAGAGGATGAAATCGGAAATGTTAAAAATGGCCAATGAATTCAACCACAAACCCGAAAGAAGAAGAACGTGGATAACAGACAGAACATGGGAGGCTATACAGGAAAGCAAGGAACTAAAACAAAAAGGCTTGAACAACGAAGAACGACGTGAAGACTACAGTAAACTATCCAAAGATATAAGGAAAATGTGTAAAAAAGACAAAAAACGGTTATATATCGACAATGAGAAATCGAAGACCATCATAAAAAAATGCATCCAGAGACCTTTTTGCTACAATCAGAGAGATAACCAGTGACTTCAAATCGTGAACGATAATTGCAGAAAACGAGCAAGGAGAAGCAATAACGGAGAAAACAGAGGTTGCAAAGAGATGGAGAGAATACTGTCCAAACTTGTTCGAAGATCAACTAGGAGACAACCCACCTGAAATCGTAAACTCAGAAGATCAAGAACCAGAAATCCTTAAATCCGATGTGGAGTGGGCTCTCAAAAAGCTAAAACCTAGAAAATCGGCTGGTCCTGACTGAATAGTGGCCGAAATGTTTGATGTGTCTGATGAAAATATGATAAGTCTCCTGCATATACTGTGCAACAAGATCTGGATATCAGAAGTTTGCCCGACTGATTGGGCAAC
Source organism: Phosphuga atrata (assembly GCA_944588485.1). Classification (NCBI taxonomy): domain Eukaryota; kingdom Metazoa; phylum Arthropoda; class Insecta; order Coleoptera; family Silphidae; genus Phosphuga; species Phosphuga atrata. The sequence continues at coordinate 18,948 of CALYMW010000527.1, forward strand.
CTCAGTATTCGTGCCAATCTACAAAAAAGAAGTAAATGTTCAAATTACAGAACGATATCCTTAATATCATCACACGTTAGCAAAACATTGTTACATATACTTCACGACAGGTTGGAAACATACATACACCCCAAATCCCACAAGAACAAGCAGGTTTCATTCCGGGACGAGGCACGCGAGAGCACATCTTGAACATCAGACAGATAATTGAAAAACTAAGGGAGTTCAACAAACCTAGATACCTCTGTTTTATTGACTACAAAAAGGCATTCGATCAAGTAAAATGGAACAAATTATGGACCGTTATGTAGGAGATGGGAGTACCCAGACATTTTATTAGCCTTACCGCTAACCTATATCAATCTGCAGAAGCACAGGTCAGAATAGAAGATTGCCTCAGAGACCCCTTCAGAGTATACAAAGGAGTTCGTCAGGGGTGTATCCTTTCACCTATTTTATTCAATCCCTACGGAGAATGGATAGTCCGCAAAGCAACTCACAACTGGGATGGAGGAATATCTATAGGAGGCAGCAAAATATCAAATTTACGGTACGCAGATGATACAACATTGATGGGAAGTACGGAAGAAGAGATCAAGAAGCTGCTCCAGAAGGTGAAAGAAATCGGCGGGGAGAGGTGGGCCTTGAAATGAATAAAACAAAAACCAAAATAATGATAATAGACCGATCCCACGAAAGACTGCAAAGCCCAACAAGCATATTGATGGAATCGAGGTAGTAAAGGAGTTCGTGTATTTGGGTCACAAATTTGAAGAACTGGCAGCTGTGAAAAGGAAATAACGAGAAGAATAGCTATGGGCAATACCGCCATTGCAAAACTTTCACGTATTTGGAAGGATCACAGCATTTCTAAAGGAACCGCGGTGGAAGTCATAAATACATTGATATTTCCCATAGTCATATACACTGTGTAATCGGACATTAAAAATGGCTGACAGAAGACGAATTGATGCGTTTGAAATGTACACCTGGAGACGCATGCTCAGGATATCATGGACGGAAAAACGTACTAATGAATCCATTCTACAGTTACTCAGTCGATCGACTGAGCAAAACTATCCAAAAGTCCATCCTAAGATATTTCGGCCCCATAATGCGAAGAAAGAACGACTCACTTGAGAAATTGATAGTCCAAGGAAAGATAGAGGGTAAGAGACCACGAGGAAGATCATCATCGCGCTATGTGGATCAAAGATCCAAAGCCATAGGCAAAGCTGCTGAAAACAGGGAAGAATGGTTTAGTACAACAAATATGATCCCTAGGTCATACCATTGCCACGATGCTCGGAGACGAGCGATACGATTGAGAAGAATAGGTAAATTATTTTAATATAATATTAGTTTTATATGTCTTATGTGTAATTTGAAGAAAGTAATAAAATACACAAATAGTTTATTTGATATAAAAATATTTCTTTTCTAAAATTTAAAGATTCAGCTGTAGGCACTAGGTGAAACATTATAAAAGTAATAATAAAGGTAGAGACACACTGGTCCCATGTACGCAACGTATGCAACGCATCACGATATCTGAAAAACTATGCCATAGAAACACACTTATGGTATGCAACGCAATCACACGCCTCACACGCAACGTCGAACTGGGATGTCCAGATCGGCGTGGGAAGGTGGAGCGGATGTTCGTACGCTATTCACGCGTGTGATCAATGTGTTTCTAGAACTCATCCGTAGCTCGTCAGAAACAAATAGACCTTTGATGTAACCGTTCTCCTCAAACTGCATTTTAGACATGCGAAAGTACATAAAGGGTCGTTCTTCATCAGATTCCAGTTTCTGCATTAATGTATGGTATTTTCAACTTTTTCTCTTTGTTTATTTATCTCATGAACCCAATGTATTCTCTTCTTAACATTAGTTTTTATTTTAGTGGCGCGGATATATTAAAAAAAAATAGTAAACTCAATAAATCATCCTCAAACTCGCTATCAGAATCAGAAAGCATGACTTATAAACGCCCTAGTGTATCTTCTTAGAAATTTCAACAGCATCTGATGCAAAATTTACGTTTCGTACGCGAGACGAGTGTGCACACCAATTTTCCCACGTTGCATCGCATACGTTGCGTACGTGGGACCAATGTGTCTCTACCTTAAATAATAGACACTAGGAAAGGACACAAATTAGTACTAATTTGTGAAACATACACTTAGTGTATATTATTTATTATTATATTTCTTTTCTCACAAATTTCAGAACACTAAGCAAATATTTATAACAGATTATCAACGAGATTATTTATTAGGATATATAGGGATATATATATATATATATATATATATATATATATATATATATATATATATATATATATATATAGGGATATATAGGGATTATATATAGGGATAATAAAAAAAAGTTCTAAAAGTATTTCGTTTACATTGAATTGAAAAATTCACTTTGTTTTTTACCACACTTATATTATGTAAAAATATTATATAACTTATTATTCACAGTTATATAAATTTCTACACATATCACGACTCGAGTTTCGACGTTTGACGGTCATTTTCAAGTGACTTAACAAATTGATAAAGTTGAATATATACCCTTATAGTTTTGGTGGGGTGGGGGGGCGGTGTTTGTCCGAAGATGAGGACTTATCTGTTTGAGATTGGGTGAGATTAAAAAGTTGGGAAAAGATTAGGTCAGTTTGCTCGTTTAGGAGATTAACTGAGGGATTACGGGTTGATTTCCCTCAGTTAATCTCCTAAACGAGCAAACTGACCTAATCTTTTCCCAACTTTTTAATCTCACCCAATCTCAAACAGATAAGTCCTCATCTTCGGACAAACACCGCCCCCCCACCCCACCAAAACTATAAGGGTATATATTCAACTTTATCAATTTGTTAAGTCACTTGAAAATGACCGTCAAACGTCGAAACTCGAGTCGTGATATGTGTAGAAATTTATATAACTGTGAATAATAAGTTATATAATATTTTTACATAATATAAGTGTGGTAAAAAACAAAGTGAATTTTTCAATTCAATGTAAGTATGGATTACCACGTAGTAACTGTCGCAACCATCCTATTCATAAAATCAGCCTGTACGGCAACCCAGACAAAATTGTACAACAAATTGATGAAAAAATACCGTTTCGTTTCACAAGATATCTGGTTCAATTCAGAATGCCTTCGGTCCAAAGTCGTACCCAACTATGTAAATATTAAAACCCGCTCCACGTCTTCGGCCGCAATAGCAGCCATAAAATCTGCCCAAAACAGTTGGATTAGATCCGAAATAAAAAATCTTCATCGGAGGAGAGATGTTATTCAACATTATCTCAAGATATTGCATTCAGAGTTGACATTTAAATTACATCCAGTAGAATTCACGATCTTTGATGACTTTGTTCGTGACAATGTAAGTAGGGTCAACCACCTAAAATATTTAAATTTAAAAAAGAAACTATCCGTTCTCGTAAAGAACAAAAAGTCCGAACCTCAAAAAGTAATGTCAAAACCGAATCTAGTGTCTAAATTCATCAACTTCTCAAAAGTTATCTTCAGTCCTATTGAACAATCTTTTCTTTCCCAAAACCCCAACTACACCCCATTCATCAATAACAAATCCGATAAATCCACAATAATTGTAGAGTCAGAAATCGCGCTAAAAAAAGTGCAAGAACCTCTTATACCCCGAGCCAAAATAGCCGATCATATAAAATCGTACGCCCGTAATTCTACCACAGACTCCGCAGTGATCAAATCGATAAAAACAAAAATTGAGTCCAATTCTTTAGTCCTTACAAAAGCCGATAAATCCAATTCGATAGTCGTCCTGGAAAGAGAACAGTACATTAATAAAATGAACTCTTTCATTTCAACAGAAAAACTAACTCCCTTGAAAAAGGATCCTACACAAAAATTCCAATTTCAAATTAGAAGTCTCTTAAAAAATATTACAACTTTGTTCTCCGAATTTGAGAAATTTAAAATCATAAATCAGAATCCCACAGCTCCCAGACTCTATGGTTTCATTAAAACTCACAAACCCGATTCTCCCATTAGACCAGTTGTCTCCTATATTAACAGTGTAGCAAGAGTTTTGGCAATTAAACTGAATACTCTTTTCAAAAAATACACCAAATTTACCCCAAAATATTCTGTAAAAAATTCACTCGCCCTTTCGGAACTCCTCAAACAAATAACAACCCCCATAAACTCCAAACTCGTATCTTTTGACGTCAGTAGTATGTTTTCTAATATACCTACTAAAGAGTGTCTCGAAATCATACAAAATTTAATTGATAAAGCTAATTGTCATCATCTTATAAAATCTGAACTTTATGAAGCCCTGGAAACATGTGTTAATCAAAATTACTTCAAATTTAATAACACTTACTATCAGCAAACATCAGGTCTAGCAATGGGATCGCCATTAAGTCCCCTTTTAGCCGATCTATTCATGTCAACTATCGAAGAAAAAATCTTCAAACTAGATTTCTCCAAAAAACATATTTCATTTTGGTATAGATATGTCGATGACGTAATAGCGTGTTTTAATGGTACAACACGTCAATTAGACCAATTTCTCAACCTAATAAACAACGTTCATCCCAAAATTAAATTCACCATCGAGGTAGAAACAGACAACAAAATAAACTTCTTAGACCTTACTCTGATTCACAAAAACAACAAAATAGAATTTGATATATACAGAAAACCCACCAATGTTAACTCTACAATCTCGTATTCATCATTTCACCCGATAACTCACAAATTAGCGGCCTATCATTCAATGATACATCGAGCCTTTTCAATCCCCCTTTCCACAGAAAAGAGAATCAAAGAATTAAGTACCATCATTTCAATCGCTACAGAGAATGGCTTCCCAACAAAACTCATCCAAAACATTATCAATAATAAACGAACCCAATTCGCAATGGCCCAAATTTATCCGAAAACCTCAAATTCAGACAAAACTTTCATCTCCCTGACATATTTTGGCAAAACAAGCGAACACATCGCAAATGTCCTTCGAAAGCAAAATCTTCAGGTTGCATTTAAACCCTCCTCTAAGTTGTCCAACATATTGTTTAATGCCAAAGACAAAATCGATCCCATTAAAAAATCCGGCGTATACGAAATTCATTGTTCCGAATGCAATAGCGTGTACATAGGGCAGACAGGACGAAGTTTTTCAACACGGTTTTCAGAACATTCTCGCGCTTTTCGTCTGAAAAAAGACACTAGTTCTTTTTCAAACCATTGTCTCGAATTCAATCATAAATTCCCAGAAAGAGATAATCTAAAAATCTTGCATAATTGCAACAAAAGCCCGAAACTAAATCTCCTAGAGTCATTAGAAATTTTCAAAAAAACCCGTAATCCCTCAGTTAATCTCCTAAACGAGCAAACTGACCTAATCTTTTCCCAACTTTTTAATCTCACCCAATCTCAAACAGATAAGTCCCTCATCTTCGGACAAACACCGCCCCCCCACCCCACCAAAACTATAAGGGTATATATTCAACTTTATCAATTTGTTAAGTCACTTGAAAATGACCGTCAAACGTCGAAACTCGAGTCGTGATATGTGTAGAAATTTATATAACTGTGAATAATAAGTTATATAATATTTTTACATAATATAAGTGTGGTAAAAAACAAAGTGAATTTGTTAATTCAATGTAAGTATGGATTACCACGTAGTAACTGTCGCAACCATCCTATTCGTATTTCGTTTAAATAAAGACAAATTAACGATCACGTATTAAACCTCTAATAAAAGTCAATAAATAATGCATTGGATTTTTATTAGCGTTAATCAACCGCAATTGATACGACAAGCACATTCTGGACGAGAACGGCTCCAAAGAGATTAAATCTGCCTGATAAAACACAAATATTTGAGCGGAGATATTGGATAGACGACAGAAATCGATACGAACTATACACACGGAGTTATATTTCCTCAAATCACAGGTTAGGATTCACTTTAAAAGTTTATACAAGCAACGATACTCTTTCACCAAAATTTAATCCAAAACGATTTGCTACCTTAAATTTTAAGCCTTGTGAAGTTCGAGCAGATGATGAGGATGAGGATAGATAGATCAAGCAGATGATAAATGATAGCGTTGATTGATATGTAAGGCCTATAGCTGTATAATGTTAGAACATTGTAGATTTATTTTACTTTAAACTAAATGTTTAAATACTAGAAACCAACTAGTTACTACTAGAAACTTTAAGTTTAAAGTAGAATAAATCTCCAGTTTTCTAATTATTATACAGCTAAAGCTCTTATTAGTTATCAATCAACGCTATAATTTATCATCTGCTTGATCTATCTATCTCATCTTCATTATCTGCTTGAACTTCAAATCAAATCAATTTTATTACATGTAAAATGTATATGGTAAATACATATACGTGAACGTCAAAGAGAAAGAAAAGATATAAGAATATAAATAAGACAAATATCAAAAGAGAACAGAAACGAAAATAAACGATAATTACTGAAACAAATTGTATACAAATGTATAAATTGTCTCCTTTGGTGGTAGGAATTTAACTCTTCTCTTGAAGCTTTTGTTGAACATTTCTTCTGTGATGGTATTTGGCAACTTGTTGTAAATGACCACTACTAAAATTTCTGGTGCTTTGCTAAAGCAATTTAGGTTACAGCTTGTTTCATTATCTTGTGTTGTAGTGGATATCTCTATTTCTGTACAGAATAATTTTCATTCTATGGATGAAGCAAGCAACTTCTAATATATAAACGTTTGTTACTGTTAGTATTTGCAGTCGCTGGAAGTGCGCTCTACATGTGGCTGTTGGAGGAACACCCACTAACGATCGAATAACTTTTTTTGAGCCATCAGTATGATCTCAAGTTTATTGGAGGATCCCCAAATCAGAATTTCATATGCTAGAATGGACTGAACTTCTGCATAATAATAGTTGAGAAGCTCGGCTTGGTTTATTATTTGGCGTAAGATTCGAATTGAGTACGCTTTATAGCCCAACTTTTTAGTAAAGTTTCTGAAGTCTTATCCCAAGTTAGGCATTCCTCTATATAAAGCCCCAGGAATTTTGTTTTCTTTGCCCTATGCAGGTTGAAATTGTCGATTTTTAAACTTTAATTATCAGCGTATTGGCTTCTTGGTGTTTGAAAAATTACATATTCCGTCTTTTCCTTTTGTGGAATATGTTTATATAATAGATTTTAAGTAAAACATTGTTTGCTTCAAGTTCATTTTCAATCCAAGAGTTTCTGGAGATAATGAAGGTGGAATCATCTGCGTATAGTATGCATTTGTTTTCTTGTATAAATGTTACAAGGTCCGCAATATATAAGAGGAATAGTGTGGGGGCAAGTACACTTCCCTGAGGAACACCTATATTAATGTTCACTGGTTTTGAAATGAAAGATTTATTCTTGGATGTGATTTCCACACATTGCTTTCTGTTTGTTAGAAATGATTATAACCAATTTATCGATTGACCACGAATTCCGAACGAATTTTTGTTTAATAATTGTGTGATACGCAATCAAAAGCTTTCGACAAATCGGAGAAAATACCGACTGGATGTTTGCCGTTATCGACCTCTTGTAGAATTTTGCTATAGAACTCAGTGATTGCAGCCGAGGTTGATTGTCCTTTGCGAAAGCCGTGTTGTTCTTTGGGAATAAGTTTGTGCTTCTCGATAAATGGTAAAAGCATGTGAATCATGCTGTATTCCAGTACCTTAGACATAGCTGATAGCGGAGCTATAGGTATATAGTGATTTAGGAGTGTTTTTTCTCCTCGTTTATGTATTGGGCAGATTTTGGAATTTTTGAAAATTTCAGGAAACTCTTCCAATTCAAGTGACCGATTAACAATATAAGTTATAGGCTTCGCTAAAAGATCTATATATAGTTGAGATGTTGCAAGGTATTGACTATAAGTTTACCTTTTATCAGCCATATTATTTCATTTTCAGAAAAATCGTCCAGGTATATCGTTTTATCATTGAATGACATGTGACGATTCGACATATTTGAGAGGCTGATATTTGGAGCTATTATGGTAGGAGCATGTTCATTAAAAAAGAGTCGCTTCTCTTACCGGATCTTCAATGATGGAGTCATTGTAATTTAAGCGGATCTCTTCTTTCACCCTGGTCTTGTTAGTTTGCTGGTTAATTATATTCCAAGCTGTTTTCTGTTTCTTCTCCGACTTCTGCAGCAGTGTACTGAAAAATTGTCGCAGTACCGTTTTTTCTTAGTTAAATACACTTGACGCAAGACCGGGTATTGCTTCTGGAGCACATACTGATCTTTTATCTCCCTGCTTGCTCTTGTTGCATCATTAGTGATTCAGGTCTTGTTTCCCCGAATAACTTACACTATGGGAAAACAGGTACTAAAATGATAATATAAAGTATTTATAAAATGTACACAGGTATCGTTAAAATTTGTTGCTCTATACGGAGGTACTCGTCCATGATTCGTATGTTAATTGTTTGACAAAAAGTTCTTTGTTTTTTTTTTTTACTAAAATCTCTCTTATGTTAGTATGTATCTGATTTTAGTTTCAGTTTTCTATTTAGAACAACGATTCGATGATCACTTATTGCCGTGTCAATAATTGACATCGGATTTTACGTGGAATTGACAAAAATATTATCGATACAGTTCTTTGCGGTAGCTGTTATCCTGGTAAATTCTTGCCCCTCTAATCCATATTATTATTCTCCTCTGTCGCCATTTTAAGGTGTAACATTTTAAGGTTTAACATTAGGATGACTAAATTAACTTTTTCCTTGAAGTTTCCTGTGAAGTTAATGTTAAAATCTCCCGTGACTATTATATTTCTTGTTTTGAAGAACGCATGGTGGAGTATGCGATCTAGCGTTAACATAAAACTATATATGCAGCCATTTGGTAGTCTGTATAAATTAATTATTGAAGTCGAGTCTAATCTAGTCTTGTTCTAGTATTAACTAGAATTGTCTGATCTAGTATTGTATTAGAGTCGAGCCCAGACTATTCCTATCTGATCTGAGATTGCCTTGTTTGGTAATATCTGTCTTGTTCGATTTTGCCTAGTCTTGCCGAGTTTTGTCTCGTCTGGTCTGGTCTCGTCACATCTTGATTTGTCTTGTCTGACCTCTTTCTTCCTTTGGTCTTACGTCCCTCATGACAAGACTTCTTCGGATGAGAAGCTCCGAGGAAAAGGATCAACCGCATTTGGATAAAAACTAAGACCAGGTAAAACCAGACAGAGAATAGAGAACAAGGCTAGAGAAGTGTACGCAATACACATCAAGATTTGACGTGGTCATGTTGAAGATCAAACAATGGCACAGATCGCCAGAGGACAGACAGGGATGGAACAGTTTTGGTGGCAAGCAAGGGTTCCTGACGGAAGAGGATCGTTTTGAAACGATCCTGTTCGGCCCATTTCTGTCCTCTGCCGCTCCGTGCCATTGTTTGATCTTCAACCTGACCACGTTAAATCTTGATGTGCCTTGTCTGGCATTGCCTACACTTCTCTGGCCTTCTTATCTATTCTTTGTCTGGTCTTATTAGTTTTTATCCAAACGCGGTTGATACTTTTTCTCGGAGCTCCTCCTCCGAAAAAACGTCTTGTCCATGAGTTTTTCGAGTGCAGACGTGGTTTTCATTGCACGCTCTGTCGCCATTTTAAGGTGCTCTATGAAGGAGAGACATTTATCGATAAAAATCCCTAGATACATGATGTAGGGTTTAGGTTTATTTCCAGTATTTCCAGTATGGAATAAGAGCCAGTTTCCTGTATCCGGTCAGCTTCGGTCTTTTCCGGAGCTATATGCAGTGATTTTGGTACCATCCAGCAGGTAATTTGTACGATCTTATGATTGGCCGAGATATAATGCGGTGGACAAGTTTCTATACTTGGGATCGTTGATAACCAAAGATGCAGGCTGTTCAGAGGAAATAAAGAGAAGATTGGCAATGGGCAGATCAGCAACAACTAAACTCATAAAAATATGGAGAGATCAAACCATTACAAAAACAGTGAAAGTAATGCTGGCCAATTCCTTGATCTTCCCAATTGCTGTTTACTCCGCTGAAACATGGACACTAAAGAAAACAGATCGAAAAAGAATTGAAGCCTTCAAATTATGGGTGTATAGACGAATCCTGGGTGGAGCACAGAACTGTTCTACAAGAACTAAAAATCAAAAAGCGTCTACTAAAGCAAATAAATAGAGATTATCTCAGATACTTTGGCCATATAACTAGAAGAACAGGTAAGATGGAAAACCTCGTGGTCTCCAATGATATGAACCGACAGATTAATCCATTTTAGCCCAAACTCCTACACTCAATATAGGGGTACAATAAATACTTATGTACTTATGTGCTTGTGTACAGTGGCCAAAAATGGGTTAAAAAAATGACGGGACACTCAATGCACGAGGCAATACATCTAGCACAAGATAGAAACAACAAATTCAAACACATACCGAAAATAGTATCACTACACCCTCCAAGGGTAAAAGGACTGAGATAATGATTGGCCTTTTGCATGATTGCCTTTTCCGTTTTTCGACAATAGTTAGTGGGTCGTCACCGAAGCCTATTAGCTTAGTCCCGTCAGGTGGTTTCATCCAAAGTACTACATCTTAAAGTGTGTTCACAAGGTTGGCCCTATTACATAACCCTGTGGGACCACGATAGTGACCTTGTAAGCTAGCGTTTCGTGCTCGGCTTGGAGTAAGACGGTCCTCAGAGAAGTTACGAACCATTCGTAGAAGGTATAGAGATATTTTCCTTCTTGTTAACTCGTCCAAGATGTGTTGCCAGACGCAGTGGTCTGTCAGTGGTCGTAATTAACAAAAATCTGGCCAAAATATGAAGGAACCGTTCAAATATCGTTATTTTTGGTCTTCTTACGTTTTTGAGGTCGCTGATCACGAAACTGAATTCAAAATTTTGAACTTCAAAATGGCGGAAAATTTTTGGAAAAAAGCATTCAATTTGGTTGAGAGTCGAGATTTGCGGGCTGTAAAAGTCACCGATCGCGAAACTGAATTCCAAAATTCAAAATGGCGGCTAATATAAGGTGGATGATTTTCCCAAAAAACTATTTCATTTTAGTAAAATCCAGGACCCCAGCGGTTTTTGCCGCTGATGTGAACAAAATTCAATATTCTAGAATTCAAAATGACGAATCCAATTAAATAAAATATGTAATAAATATAATAAAATATGGCGAGCAATTTTTCGAAAAAAACATTCAAATTTGTCGAAACTCAGGATTTAGGGGTTTGTGAGGTCACTAATCGCGAAACTAAAGTTGAAATTTTTAAATTCTGAATTCTGAATTAAAAGTCAAATATGGGAGGAAGAGGAACAGTAATTTCTAACTTTACAGGGTAACACTTTTTTTCGAATCCAATACACATTCATAAGGCGGGGATAATTTATCCTCCATTGTGCCAATGGTCAATTTAAATGTTCGCAAGAAAATTGGAGTTTGGCTACTCGGTGACGTAGAATTAATTTTGGACCAACTGCTGGTCTACAAAATTTAAGCCCAGGTTCTTGCAACCTTCGACGAACGGTCACACACTCACAGCTGTTCCTGCTTAATTTTATGTGAAAACCGCTCTGTTCTTGACGCTTTGAAGCACATGAATTCGCCCACTGAATTGTTACCGGAAACCTGGAAAATAGTTGCTCGTGTATCGAAGAGGATCAAGCTTGGACGGTGGATTCGAAGGTAATGAGCGAGCAGACAGGTTCGCCAAACTAGCAGCAAACATGGAAGATCTCCCCATCGCTTATAGCAGATTATAGCCTAGGCAAGCACTTAAATCAAATTCCAGGGAACACTTTGAGGAACTCTGGGAGGATAGATGGTGGACTGCTAAAACAGGACTGTGGAACAAGATATTTATACCATCCATCACAGCCTGGAAAAGCTTTAACATCAGTCTATCCCAACGCTCGGTTCAACTAATAACTGGCCATGGTAACTTCAGGGTGGTTCTTCACAGATTTGGGAGAAGTGAATCTCCGTTGTGCAAGTGTTATGAAAATCACCTTATCTTTTCGTGCAGTGGACAATGGTACCGTACAATGGATACAAACTCTGGAGCTAGACTATAAACAAATTGACCTTACCTGGCCTAATAAACAAGTGCAGCATGTGTCAATTAAAAAGAATAAAGAGTGTAGCGTACCTTCGACAAAAATGCGAAAAAGCTAACCACACTAGACCACCATAGTCGGTTTAGTTAAAAGATCAATCTGATATAAACTGATAATGTGTCTTGGCATCAGTACATTAGGACAGCCAGCTTAGTCAGATAACCAGCAACACGGCCAGCATAGGGTAAAGCTCGACGGAATGCTAACTTTCAGATGCACACATATGAATTAAAAAATCAAACAAGTCTAGTCTGTTTAGTCTTGTAAGTCTAGTCCAATCCGTCCAGTCTTGTCTGTCTAGTCTTGTCTGTCTAGTCTTGTCTGTATAGTCTTGTCTGTCTAGTCCTGTCTGTCTAGTCTTGTCTGTCTAGTCTTGTCTGTATAGTCTTGTCTGTATAGTCTTGTCTGTCTAGTCTTGTCTGTCTAGTCTTGTCTGTCTAGTCTTGTCTGTCTAGTCTTGTCTGTCTAGTCTTGTCTGTCTAGTCTTGTCTGTCCAGTCTTTTTTTTTTTTTTTTTTAATTGATTTATTGCTCAACAGTTCGACAACCAATTACAGAGCAAGAAAATATTACAGTTGGGTATTGGAAATTCACAGTTTCAGTATATATAAAAAAGAACAGTAAAAAGAAATCAACACAGACAATGAAGTGATAAAAGGAATAAAATAAAAATTTAAATTAATTAATATAAGAGCATAAATAATACTAAGTATAAAACTAAGTATAGTAGCAAACCTAAATATAGTAAAATGTTAACAAAAAGATAAAATGATAAAATGAAATAGTACAATAATAAGAATAACAATAAAACAAATAGATATATAGTTTCATAGACAGCTGCAAAAAGCTGCAACACTTAATTAAATTAAATAATGTTAAGTTAATCAATAAGACGCTCCATAGCCGTCTTTTTAAAGGTTCGAAATTTCCCAAAAATGTCGCATTCAGAGCTTATGGCGTTATAGCGCGCACAAATGTTGTTGAGGGGTGAAACCAGCAAAGAAGGGCCCTTGCCAGCAGAATTATAAAAAGTGGAAGCGTGCCTACTGGCTGCTCTGGGAACGAGAAAATTAATTTCTTTAATAATCGACGGAGAGTCGATGAAAGCATGTGTGATTTTGTATAGGAAAAGGAGGCCAGCCATAGATCTACGAACTTTAAGAGATTGAAAACCAAACTCCGTTAACAAAGATCTCTGCTCAACATGAGCTGGTGGAGGAGCACCATACTTCTTAAACCACAAGTATTTTAAAAATTTTCTTTGGACTACTTCAATAGCAGCTACATACTTACTAAAAAGAGGGTCCCATAATATAGAACCGTATTCAAGAATAGATCTTACATAGCTGTTATACAGCATAGTTATAGCTGAGGTATTATCAATTCCCCGACAGTTTCTGATTATAAAACCAAGGGCTTTAGAGGCCTTGGAAACGGAAGCTAGTATATGTTTAGCAAAGGAAAGCCTGGAATCAAATAGTATACCCAGGTCCCTAATCGAGTCGCAGCGATCTAACGGAAAGTTGTGTAAGGTGTAGGTGTACAAGAGCGGATGTATCAGTCGTGAGAAAGTAACACTCTTGCATTTACTAATATTAAGAACCAACCTATTATCATCGCACCACCTCGCCAATAAGTTAAGGTTATCTTGTAGAACACAGCAGTCCCCAAGATCTTTTATTTGTAAATAAATTTTAACATCGTCAGCAAAGAATAAATGAGGCACAGTGAAGACTTTACTAAGATCATTGATGAACAAGTTGAATAATAAAGGCCCGAGATTTGATCCCTGAGGGACACCAGAGGTGGCAACAAAACTCGAAGAAGAGTATCCTCTGTGAAAGATATACTGCTCACGATCTTCAAGGTATGAAGACAGTAAGTTAATCAAGTTATTTCCCAGACCAAAAGAATTCAACTTACTAACAATGATTGCATGATCAATGGAGTCGAATGCCTTGGCAAAGTCGGTATAGATGCAGTCAACCTGACCTCTATTATCGAGCACTGCAGTGGTAAACTGACTGAAGTTAATTAGGTTAGTCATAGTAGAACGTCCTTTCATGAAGCCGTGCTGGTTTGGCGAAATAAGTTGTCTGATACGGGGAAAGATGGATGAGTATAGAATGGTCTCAAAGATTTTAGAAAAGTTAGAGATAATAGAAATTGGCCGATAGTTCTTAATATCAGAGAGTGCACCCGACTTATGAATGGGACAGATCTTAGTTGTTTTCCAGATTGAAGGAAATGAGCTTTCAGAAAGAATCATGTTAAACAGTTTGGTGAGCGGAGTCACAAAGCAAGGAGCACAATCACGTATCAAGAATGCAGGGATCATGTCAACACCACTGGTCAAACAACCCGTAGTCTGTCTGATAGCCGACAATACATCATCTTCTGTAATCAAACCAAGATTGATCAATGGGAGATTTAAACCATCAGTAATTGAACAGTTGACTCCAAGAGAGGAAGGTTTATACACTTCTTTAAAGTATTTAGCAAAGCCATCGACAATTGCTTGAGGGGAGCTAAAGGAGGACTCATCCAAAAACATTTGGGCAGGAATGCGGTTTTGGCGCTTCTTCGTACGAATGAAGGACCAGAAGCATTTAGGTTCGGAGGAAATGCTATTGGCAGCAGATTTAATAAAGTCAGAATAGGCAAAGCGTATCTGGACCTTAACTTGAGCTCTGATAGACTTAAACTTGTTGAAGTCCTGCAAGTCTTTAGATCTTTTAAAAGTACGAAGTAGAACTTGTTTCCTGCGAATACCTTTGATAATCGAGGGTGTAAACCAAGATGGATAAGTAGAATTAGACGAAGATCGAATTGGAACGAACCTATCAAGGGCAGAGTAAAGGAATGAGTAAAACTCAGTTAGACATTCGGTAGATGATTGACAGTTACTGATAAAAGAATAGTCATTACTGCATAACACCTGATAGAGAGAGGGAAAATCAGCCCGCCGGAAATTGTAGGACTTGGAAATACGGTTGATGCTATTCTGACCGTTAGTAATGGACTGTGGCACATAGCGACGACTGTTAAGAATCGAGAACCAAGCTACAAGGGCGGGGTGATGGACATCCTCAGGCACAATTGGACATTGCTCCTTAATAATACTTGCACTCATATCGCTAAAAACTAAATCCAGCATATTATTACTCGCATTGACAATAGTATTTAATTGCATGAGATTACATAGAGATAGAAAATTGTCAATAGAAGAAAATTTTCTGGGTATTGGGTTACTCCTAGATAGATTAAAGTCACCAGTTATGACAATATTATCATAAGTAAATGAAATAAGGAAGATTTCAAGGTGCTCAAAAAATGCCTCAAAAGTCAAAATGGAGGTATCGGGAGGAATATAAATACATGCAAACAGGCATTTAGAAATGCCAAACAAACAGGTGCAGGCAACCATATCAATAGTATGAAATAAGTTAGTAATTACACTAATGTCAACAGGTTTCGAATTAAAACGGTTGTTATTGGTAGCGATAAGAACTCCTCCACCTCTAGATAGACCAGTTGTCAAGAAGTTGCGATCACTTCTAAATATCGCAAAAAATGGTGGCATCAACTCACTGTTAAGGACATTGGGGTGCAGCCATGTTTCAGTGAAACAAAAGAAATCGAAATCATGGTCCCACATTGCGGGATAAATTAAATCTAATTTAGTGTTGAGACCGCGAACATTCTGGTAGTAGACACTGAATTTATAATTGCTCAATTTAAAATCATTCAAGAACGATTGGTTGTTCCTAAAAAAGGAAGAGAGTTGTTGCAATTATTGTCAGCTACTTTGTTCACAGGAGAGGACGAGTTCGGACTTACAACAGGATTAGTACGTTCCCGCAAAGATTTTGACCTTGGTAAATACACGAAATTTCTAATAGTAATGTTAACGGGCCACTTCTCAGGATCTAGGAATTTGGTCACATCAGCCTCATACAATCCAACCTTAAAAGTGCAATACCTGCTACTACTAAGAAGACACTTACAGTAACAGTCTTGAATATTCAGGGAGGATTGAAAGAAACGCAGCAATAGTGATTCAGTGGTCTCGGGAGACAAATTGCTGAGATGAAACCACGAACGTTTCCTGGGTGCTGCCGCCCGAAGAAGATTCGAGGTGCCAGTACCAACCATTACAGGTTTGGAACTGGAAGAGCTCAAGTGAATCTTGTTGGGCCAAGAGTTCAGAGAGCCAGAACATACGGTATGATGTACATTAGAGTGCACAGGGCGAGCAACTGGTTCACTCAAGGACGAAGGAGAACTAGGACAGGAGGGAGCTATCAAATTGGAAGTAGGTTGCGAGGATAAATCAGCAGGATAAGCTGCCGAACTACCGTTTAAGGGCAACACAGTGTTGCTGACACCAAGAACCGAACAGCGCTTATCAGTTAAAAGTAGCTGTAGCTCCACAATAGTTTCCTTGAGGGATGCCACCTCATCTTTAAGTTTCTTCATTTCCACCATAATATCAGAAAGTTCGAATTTATTTAGAACAGCAGAAGCCGAAGAACCTGACGAAACTGATCCACCGGCACAAAGTTTGTGTTTGTCGCAGATGACCGTATCATCATCAACTGGAGTAAAGTTCCTGTTCTTGGAGCAGCCCCTATGGAAGACTAGTTGACATTCACTGCAACTGACAATAGACAACGTTGCAGTTTTCTTGCACTTGGCACATTTAGTGGAATGCGAAACACTCTCCCTGGAGCCAACGATACTCATTTTATAAAAGGGCAGACACTACCAACAGGAAACTAAAAACAGATCAAATACAAATCTGACCAACACGGACACAGTCAGAAAAATTATAAGTTCAAACAATACAAACAATACTCAATACACCAATATATTTACATAGACCAATTACATCACTAACAACACTCCGCACTAAATTAGGTCCACTGGTCACTAAGTTAAAAACAATTAAAAACAAGTTAAAAACCATACAGCGCTGAATTAGTCTTTGTTGATTGAAAAAAATCTTGTCAATCAGTCTTGTCTGTATAGTCTTGTCTGTCTAGTCTTGTCTGTCTAGTCTTGTCTGTCTAGTCTTGTCTGTCTAGTCTTGTCTGTCTAGTCTTGTCTGTCTAGTCTTGTCTGTCTAGTCTTGTCTGTCTAGTCTTGTCTGTCTAGTCTTGTCTGTCTAGTCTTGTCTGTCTAGTCTTGTCTGTCTAGTCTTGTCTGTCTAGTCTTGTCTGTCTAGTCTTGTCTGTCTAGTCTTGTCTGTCTAGTCTTGTCTGTCTAGTCTTGTCTGTCTAGTCTTGTCTGTCTAGTCTTGTCTGTCTAGTCTTGTCTGTCTAGTCTTGTCTGTCTAGTCTTGTCAGTCTAGTCTTGTCTGTCTAGTCTTGTCTGTCTAGTCTTGTCTGTCTAGTCTTGTCTGCCTAGTCTTGTCTGTCTAGTCTTGTCTGTCTAGTCTTGTCTGTCTAGTCTTGTCTGTCTAGTCTTGTCTGTCTAGTCTTGTCTGTCTAGTCTTGTCTGTCTAGTCTTGTCTGTCTAGTCTTGTCTGTCTAGTCTTGTCTGTTTAGTCTTGTCTGTCTAGTCTTGTCTGTCTAGTCTTGTCTGTCTAGTCTTGTCTGTCTAGTCTTGTCTGTCTAGTCTTGTCTGTCTAGTCTTGTCTGTCTAGTCTTGTCTGTCTAGTCTTGTCTGTCTAGTCTTGTCTGTCTAGTCTTGCCTGTCTAGTCTTGTCTGTATAGTCTTGTCTGTCTAGTCTTGTCTGTCTAGTCTTGTCTGTCTAGTCTTGTCTGTCTAGTCTTGTCTGTCTAGTCTTGTCTGTCTAGTCTTGTCTGTCTAGTCTTGTCTGTCTAGTCTTGTCTGTCTAGTCTTGTCTGTCTAGTCTTGTCTGTCTAGTCTTGTCTGTCTAGTCTTGTCTGTCTAGTCTTGTCTGTCTAGTCTTGTCTGTCTATTCCTGTCTGTCTAGTCTTGTCTGTCTAGTCTTGTCTGTCTAGTCTTGTCTGTCTAGTCTTGTGTGTCTAGTCTTGTCTGTCTAGTCTTGTCTGTCTAGTCTTGTCTGTCTAGTCTTGTCTGTCTAGTCTTGTCTGTGTAGTCTTGTCTGTCTAGTCTTGTCTGTCTAGTCTTGTCTGTCTAGTCTTGTCTGTCTAGTCTTGTCTGTCTAGTCTTGTCTGTCTAGTCTTGTCTGTCTAGTCTTGTCTGTCTAGTCTTGTCTGTCTAGTCTTGTCTGTCTAGTCTTGCCTGTCTAGTCTTGTCTGTCTAGTCTTGTCTGTCTAGTCTTGTCTGTCTAGTCTTGTCTGTCTAGTCTTGTCTGTCTAGTCTTGTCTGTCTAGTCTTGTCTGTCTAGTCTTGTCTGTCTAGTCTTGTCTGTCTAGTCTTGTCTGTCTAGTCTTGTCTGTCTAGTCTTGCCTGTCTAGTCTTGTCTGTCTAGTCTTGTCTGTCTAGTCTTGTCTGTCTAGTCTTGTCTGTCTAGTCTTGTCTGTCTAGTCTTGTCTGTCTAGTCTTGTCTGTCGAGTCTTGTCTGTCTAGTCTTGTCTGTCGAGTCTTGTCTGTCTAGTCTTGTCTGTCTAGTCTTGTCTGTCTAGTCTTGTCTGTCTAGTCTTGTCTGTCTAGTCTTGTCTGTCTAGTCTTGTCTGTCTAGTCTTGTCTGTCTAGTCTTGTCTGTCTAGTCTTGTCTGTCTAGTCTTGTCTGTCTAGTCTTGTCTGTCTAGTCTTGTCTGTCTAGTCTTGTCTGTCTAGTCTTGTCTGTCTAGTCTTGTCTGTCTAGTCTTGTCTGTCTAGTCTTGTCTGTCTAGTCTTGTCTGTCTAGTCTTGTCTGTCTAGTCTTGTCTGTCTAGTCTTGTCTGTGTAGTCTTGTCTGTCTAGTATTGTCTGTCTAGTATTGTCTGTCTAGTCTTGTCTGTCTAGTCTTATCTGTCTAGTCTTGTCTGTCTAGTCTTGTCTGTCTAGTCTTGGCTGTCTAGTCTTGTCTGTCTAGTCATGTCTGTCTAGTCATGTCTGTCTAGTCTTGTCTGTCTAGTCTTGTCGGTCTAGTCTTGTCTGTCTAGTCTTGCCTGTCTAGTCTTGTCTGTCTAGTCTTGTCTGCCTAGTCTTGTCTGTCTAGTCTTGTCTGTCTAGTCTTGTCTGTCTAGTCTTGTCTGTCTAGTCTTGTGTGTCTAGTCTTGTCTGTCTAGTCTTGTCTGTCTAGTCCTGTCTGTCTAGTCTTGCCTGTCTAGTCTTGTCTGTCTAGTCTTGTCTGTATAGTCTTGTCTGTCTAGTCTTGTCTGTCTTGTCTTGTCTGTCTAGTCTTGTCTGTCTAGTCTTGTCTGTCTAGTCTTGTCTGTCTAGTCTTGTCTGTCTAGTCTTGTCTGTCTAGTCTTGTCTGTCTAGTCTTGTCTGTCTAGTCTTGTCTGTCTAGTCTTGTCTGTCTAGTCTTGTCTGTCTAGTCTTGTCTGTCTAGTCTTGTCTGTCTAGTCTTGTCTGTCTAGTCTTGTCTGTCTAGTCTTGTCTGTCTAGTCTTGTCTGTCTAGTCTTGTCTGTCTAGTCTTGTCTGTCTAGTCTTGTCTGTCTAGTCTTGTCTGTCTAGTCTTGTCTGTCTAGTCTTGTCTGTCTAGTCTTGTCTGTCTAGTCTTGTCTGTCTAGTCTTGTCTGTCTAGTCTTGTCTGTCTAGTCTTGTCTGTCTAGTCTTGTCTGTCTAGTCTTGTCTGTCTAGTCTTGTCTGTCTAGTCTTGTCTGTCTAGTCTTGTCTGTCTAGTCTTGTCTGTCTAGTCTTGTCTGTCTAGTCTTGTCTGTCTAGTCTTGTCTGTCTAGTCTTGTCTGTCTAGTCTTGTCTGTCTAGTCTTGTCTGTCTAGTCTTGTCTGTCTAGTCTTGTCTGTCTAGTCTTGTCTGTCTAGTCTTGTCTGTCTAGTCTTGTCTGTCTAGTCTTGTCTGTCTAGTCTTGTCTGTCTAGTCTTGTCTGTCTAGTCTTGTCTGTCTAGTCTTGTCTGTCTAGTCTTGTCTGTCTAGTCTTGTCTGTCTAGTCTTGTCTGTCTAGTCTTGTCTGTCTAGTCTTGTCTGTCTAGTCTTGTCTGTCTAGTCTTGTCTGTCTAGTCTTGTCTGTCTAGTCTTGTCTGTCTAGTCTTGTCTGTCTAGTCTTGTCTGTCTAGTCTTGTCTGTCTAGTCTTGTCTGTCTAGTCTTGTCTGTCTAGTCTTGTCTGTCTAGTCTTGTCTGTCTAGTCTTGTCTGTCTAGTCTTGTCTGTCTAGTCTTGTCTGTCTAGTCTTGTCTGTCTAGTCTTGTCTGTCTAGTCTTGTCTGTCTAGTCTTGTCTGTCTAGTCTTGTCTGTCTAGTCTTGTCTGTCTAGTCTTGTCTGTCTAGTCTTGTCTGTCTAGTCTTGTCTGTCTAGTCTTGTCTGTCTAGTCTTGTCTGTCTAGTCTTGTCTGTCTAGTCTTGTCTGTCTAGTCTTGTCTGTCTAGTCTTGTCCGTCTAGTCTTGTCTCTCTAGTCATGTCTGTTTAGTCTTGCATCTACAAAATTGAGTATTTCAAAGTTGTAGAAGAATTTGTCAATATAATGTTGAAAATGTAAATTTTGTAGGCGAAAAATTTGAAATTATCTTAGATGTAAGAGGAAGTATTTTTTTGTCAAACAATTTAACATTATTATTAGAAAGGTGTAATTATTGGCCTGTCGATAGTTTTCATACAGGGCCAACAACCTGAAGAAATCTTAAAAAAATCTCGACTTTTACTTGTCAGCATCCTGCATTTAAGAATCAAGTAAATAAATAAAATAGCATGAAACATTATATACAGACACACACATGCTGTCTAAAGGTATTGGCCATAAATTTCAATTATACGATCGACCGTTTATTTATATAAATATATAAGCGACAATAAATAATTAAAATTAATGGCGTAGTGTGGAACGGGAATAAGAATCACCGGTAGATTAGACCGATATAATTTGCCTTTAAACAAACCAATAACACTGAATTATATCGCCTTCAAGACACGAAGCTGTTCCACGCCTAGAAACTTGATGAACTCTTTTTGGATATATGTAAATTTATTGTGGAGCGTTTATATTTCGGGCCGAATCTAAAATCGTGATGCGAAGAAAGTGAAACTTAATTACCACTTTTCCGATTTAGTTTTTTCTTGTGTACATGCGGCCTGAAATGGGAAAGTTTTATCATTGCACGATAAGTTGAAATTTTATTTGCATTTTGGATATATGAAATCATATTTGGATAGATATATTTACTTTATTAATAAGGATTTATATTTACTTTACTAATAAGGATTTTCTTCTATTACAAATCGTAATAGAAGAAATCTTCTAACAAAATATTTTACTATTGTTTATGTAGTTTTCTCTATCGAGGTTTACGCAATTCAATTTTAATCATTTAGCTTTGTCTATCAAGATTCAAACTTCTCTAATTTTTCATAAAAAAACACAGTTTACTTCCCACGAACTAGATCAATTAAAAACACGGAGGTTGCTAAAACTAAAATTCATTGCGTAGTCTAAATTTTAATCAAGCCAACTTCAAAATTTGTTTCAATTATCATAAATAACTAGTTAGTCTAAGCAGTCTAGATTGCAGGAATTAGACTAGGTAGATACAACTTGACCTGCGCTTAGATAACTAATTTACATAGATAATAAAGACAATTTTGTCTACCAAGGATTACGTAATTCAATTTTGACCATTTAGTTTGTTCTTCTCTTTTTCTTAAATTTCCTTATCCGTTCCGGGCGTTGGTAACCATTTTGGCAATCATCACTTTGCTTGCTGCTGCTCGGAAAAGCCCGGTTGTGGTCAGGGCAAACCATGTTAGATTCTTCAACCATGATATCCTTCTTCTTCCGATAGCTCTCTTTCCCGCTACTTTCCCTTGCAGTATTGTTTGCAGTAGATGGATTCTGCTTTCATTCCTCATGTATTGTGCATTGTATGAACGGTCTCAGTTGCGTTGGTTATGCGATCTTCCAACGAAACTCTCAACATCCATCGATATAACCACATCTCGAATGCTTCCAGTTTCTTGCTCATAGCATCGGCTAGTGTCCACGAATCAACTCCGTAAAAAGGAACCGAAAATACGTTTCGTTAACGTTCTGAGGTTTCTTTAGTAGGGATTTATGCTGTTGAAAACAGCTCTCGCTTTCTCCCTACATATCTTCACTTCTTAAGAATGATGGGATCATTCTTGAGAAGTGAAGATGGAGTAGTGGAGTAGTGCCAAGATATGAATATTTATTTACTCTCTCGATGAGTTTCTGATTGACTATGAGGTGACAATTTCCAATGTGTGATTTACTAGTAATCATTAGTTTTGTCTTTTTGATGTTTATATCAAGGCCATACCTTTCGCTACTTGCTGTTACTTTATTCAGGAGGAGTTATAGCTTCTCCATGCTATTAGCAAATATCACCGTATCATTCGCGCATCGTATATTATTTATTGTTTCGCCGTTTAGTGATATGCCAGCCTCCAGGTCTTCCAGAGCTTCTTTAAATATGTATTCCAAATATATATTGAATATCAACGGTGAGAGTAGCCTTGCCTTACTGCTCGTAGAATGTCCACCTCCTCTGTCCTCTCTCCCTTCACTCTATCAGTTGCTGACTGGTTCCAGTATAAGTTTATGATGATTCTTAAGCCTTTTCATCTAGTCCAACTTTCTTTAAAATCTCAATAATTAATTGCACAATTGGGTTGTTGAATAAAAAAGAAAATAGATTTTTTCAATATCTATTTTTTTAGTGCAATTTTTGTAACATAACTAGAACATGTAACAAACAAACTCTTGTCTTTTCTTAATGAGCAATTTTTAGTTAGGAAATGCGGTTTCGCAAAATTGCAATCGTCCCGCTATTCTCGGCTTTATAAATCACCGCGAACATTAAACTAAATGTCGGTGCCAACGATTATATAAAGATAATTTTGATAAATGCTGCCACTACCTATTTACTCAAAAACAAAAACTTAAATTATGCTCCAATTGAAGTTTATTATCCACTAATGCAATTTATTTTTAAAACAATCCAAGAAGTCTTTTTTAACAATGCATTAAACACAAATTTATCTTTCTTCTTTTCTTACTTTCTTTTAGCCTATTTTCATCCAGTCCTGAATATCTGCCTCTTCCAAACTTTTCCATAATAATCTTTTCTAGGCTACTTTAATCCAATTACACCCCGCGTAGCATGCTCGTAGATATATTGAATCAAGTTTGAGTATATACAAGAACTATCCATCGCCCGAAGCACTGCCCAGTTTCAATCGAGTCAAAGGGTTTCTAATAGTTCATACATGCCTTATGGAGAGGTATGTTATATTCGTTGGTTGTTGTTTCGATAATAGTACGGTTGTTCCGCAATGTCCAACTTAGTCAAGATATGGAAAGACAGGCAAATTACGAAAAAAACAAAAGTGTTCACAAAAGTGTTAAAAGATTAGTGTTCTCTATATTCGCATACGGCTGAGTCATGGACAATCAAGTCCTCCGACAGAAAACGCATAGATGCATTTGAGATGTGGTGCTGGAGGAGAATGCTCCGGCTACCTTGGGCGGCACTGAGAACTAATGCATCGATAACAAATGAAATAGGAATTCAAGACCGATTCTCCACAATATGTCGAAGACGCATCCTAATATACTTTGGACGCGTAACAAGAAGAGCCCAGGAGAACTTGGAGAAGTTGATCGTACAGGGCAAAATTGAGGGAAAAAGACCGCGAGGCAGGTCCCCGTCGAGGTGGTTGGACCAAATCAAGAACATAACGAGACAACTCCTAACCAACTTAAGAGCGGCAGAAGAACGGAAGCAATGGAAACAACTAAGCAATCAGTGTACATAGCCTTGGTGTCACAACTCTTCAGACATGAAGACAAGACTAAGAAGAAGTTTCGATATGGTAGATTTTAGATTGTAGATGTGGTGGTGACGACTTGTACTGCGACCTTTATAGATCTATTGTACCCCACCCTCCTCCTCCAAGTGTTGGTGTACTTACCCATTTAGAGCGCCTCCTCTAATCCTGACTCCTTTAGGAATCTCAGGATCTGGGTGGGATTCAAGGCATGCAGCTCCTCTGTGTTCAAGCAGTGAGCCCCAAGGTACATCTGTCTCTTGCGGAGTAATGCTCCGCAGTCTTTGAACAGATGTATGGGGGTTTCCTCTGCTGAGCCACAGAACCTGCATCCATCATCCTCCTCTAGGCCTAGGGCCTTGAGATGTTTCCTAAGTCTGCAGTGTCCCATCAGGGCTCCTGTCAGAATTCTGAGTTTGTTCCTGCTTAGTTTCAGGCTAGCTTTTGTTCTCTTCTGGTTAAAAGATCCCAGCATCACTTTGGATTGCCTTTGCCCTGGAAGTTCTTCCCAGGTTTTCATCCATTTTCCTCTTATTTCTTCATCTAAACTTTTGCGGATGGTGTTCACGCTCATACCGCAAAAGGGTTCCGGACCTATAAAGGATCCCGTGCTCCTGGATCCCTTGTTTGCTAGGTGATCGGCTTCTTCGTTTCCGTGTATACCAGTGTGTCCTGGTACCCAGTATAGCGTTACTTTATTATCCCTGCCAAGCTTGTTCAGCTTCCCCACACAGTCCCATACCAGTTTGGATCTGATGGTGTATGAGCTAATGGCCTTGATGGCTGCTTGGCTATCTGACAGCATAGCAATCTTTCGATTGCGTGTACCTCTGCTTGGAAGATACTTGGGGATGTTCCCATGGATTCGGAGTATCTGGTACGAGGTCCAAACACTCCTGCACC
This sequence comes from Phosphuga atrata, assembly GCA_944588485.1. NCBI lineage: Eukaryota > Metazoa > Arthropoda > Insecta > Coleoptera > Silphidae > Phosphuga > Phosphuga atrata. The sequence goes on from CALYMW010000527.1 coordinate 43,849, forward strand.
AGTGCCTTCCTTTGTCTTCGAACCATCTGTATACCACTTGATGGCATTTTGCTCTATGTGGTATGCTGAGGATTCGTCGCTCCAATCGGCTTTACTACTACACATTGCTGTGTAGTTTTTCTCGAAGTGGTATTTGCATACCATTTCGTCTTTTGGTACTTCCAGCCAGGGGATCTTGGCAGCGAGGCTGTTTCGGTCTCTGCTCCCGATTATTTTGCCTCTGCCCATTCCTTCCTTGCTGAAAATTACGATCGCCGATCTGGCGGCGCTCTCCACCACAAGGTGCAGCGGAGTCAGATCCAGCAGCAGCTCCAATGCTGCTGTCGGAAACGACCCCATCGCCCCCGTGATGCAGACACACGCCAGTCTTTGAATCTTCTCAAGCTGTTTCCTTATGGAGGCCAGCTTGATTCTACTTCCCCACGCAACCGCCCCATAAGTGATTGCAGGTCTCACTATCATTGTGTACATCCATCGCAGGATAGTGGGGTTACAACCCCACGTTTTTCCTGCCAGATTTCTGCACACCATTAGGGCGCGTTTGGCTTTACCTACCACTGCCTCAGCGTGTCTATTCCATAGGAGTTTGCTATCTAGTGTGATACCCAGATACCTTATCTCCTGTTGGTATTCTACTGCCTTCCCATCTATGAGTATGGGATGTAGGCAGTTTAGTTTTCTCCTTCTAGTAAATGGTATCACCGTGGTTTTACTCGGGTTGAGTCTCAATCTCGCTGTTTGACACCATCTACTAGTTACTTTGAGGCCTCTCTGAACAATTTCACAGAGCGTTCCCTCAAATTTTCCTCTGGCCATTATGACTATGTCATCGGCGTAACCTTGACATTTGATGTCTAGGTCGTTTAGCCTAACCAGTAGTTCATCAACTACCAGGCTCCACATAAGCGGTGATAGTACACCTCCCTGTGGGCACCCTCGAGTTGTGGAGATCTTAATGGTATCTTTTCCCACTTGTGTCTCCGCCGTTCTAGTTCTCAGCATTTCTCCCATCCACTTTGAGATAGTGCTGTCGATATTCCTTCTTTCGAGGGCCGCCCTGACAGCCTCGTGTGAGGTGTTGTCAAAAGCTCCCTCTATATCCAAGAAGGCACATATCGCTACTTCCTTTATCTCTAGTGCTGCTTTTATTTCGTTTGTCAGCTGATACAGGGCGGTTTCTGTGGATTTCCCTGCTCTGTAAGCATGCTGGCTCCTGTGTAGTGGTGTACCTACCAGCACTATAGTCCTAAGGTAATTATCAATCACCTTCTCCATTGTCTTTAACATAAAAGATGTTAGACTAATGGGTCTAAATGACTTCGGTTGAGTGGTGTCTTTCTTCCCCACCTTCGGTATAAATACCACCTTAGCCCTTCTCCATAGCTCCGGTATATATCCGAGCGCTAAGCTACTTCTAAAGATATTTAGAAGATACAGCATTAGTTCTCTCTCTCCCTTTTGTAGGAAGGCAGGAACTAGTCCGTCCACACCTGGGGCCTTAAAAGGCGGGAAAGTGCCGATAGCCCATCTGATTCGGTTTTCCGTACAGATGGACGCTGCCCTCTTCCAGTCGGCCCGACTTGGTTTCCGTGGTTGCATCAAGCCCTCGGTCTCCCTGTATCCTCTACATCCCGGAAAATGGGTTTCTAGTAGGAGGAGAGCTCTTTGCTCTTCATCCTCCGTGAAGGTCCCATCCGGTTTCTTGAGAGTGGTTGTCATTTGCACTCTATCCTTCGCTAGTGCTTTGTGTAGTCTAGCTGCCACCGTTTTCACAGAAGGTCCTAAAGTTTTCCCTTTTTGCCCTTCTGATCTCTTTGTTGTAGGTGGTAAGCACCTCAGAGTATTCTAGCCAATTTCCGTATTGCTTGGCTTTGTTGAAAAGCCTACGTACTTTTGCTCTTAATGTAGACAAATTTTTGTTCCACCATTTTTCGTCCTTATGCTCCTTCACGGTTTTTACCGGGCAGCTGGATTCAAATGCCGTGGTGATTGCTACATTTATTTCTCCTACAGCCTGCTCCAGCACGGTGTAGTGTATGATACTACCCCGCACTGTCACCTGCTCTAGGTTTTCTTTTAGTTGGGAACTAAACATAGGCCACACAGTTTGTCTGGGGTTTCGAATGGGGGTGTTTTCCTCCCTCGCTCCTTCCAGCTCAAACTCTATGATCCTATGATCTGACATTGAGGGCTCACTTGAAACCCTCCACTTTTTAATTAGTTTACTTACGTTAGCGCTACCTACCGTAATATCCAGTACCTCATTTCTGACTTTAGTGACAAATGTTGGTGTGTTCCCAACGTTGTACACAATTAGGTTCTCTTTAATGAGATATTCTAAAAGGTACTCACCCCTCTTATTAGTGTCCGTGCTGCCCCACATCTCATTGTGTGCGTTCGCGTCACATCCCAGGATGAGTGGCAGCCTTCTCCTAATACAGAGTTCCACCAGCTTTTGTACTTCAATGGGTGGTATGCTGTTACCATGGCCAGGGAAGTATGCTGATGCGATCACTACTCGCCTTTGGTAGGTCAATCATCGTATGCTTCTTCTTCTTCTCTTTAATCCGTAGCTGGCGATTGTCGAGGACGTCGTTCTTGTAACCAATACGCAGCTGTCGGTGCCGCTGGATTTTTCGCTTCATTCACTATTCGCTTCCATAATTTCCGATCAATGGCAATATCCCTGGCCTCATCGAGGTTCAGTCGTCGGTTCTTGAGGTCGTCTTCTACATGTTTTATCCATATCTTCTTCGGCGCTGATCGCCGAATCCTCCAGTGGGGCGGCCGCTTCCGCCAGAGTAGTTTGCGTGGAAGCCGATTTTCATTCATCCTGTTAATGTGACCGAACCATCGTAGACAGACAGCGTGTTTGTATTGTTCCACAATCGGTGGTTGCTGATCGCATCTAGCTCGAATGCTTCTTAGACCATTCTACACTATATAGGAATCTCCAAAAATACTATCAAGTTTTTTGCTAGTTTCTTGCGGGGCAGAAGCCAAAGCGTTACTTTACGAAATGATATCTCTAAACGAATTGTTGTAAATGGTGGTGCGCCGCAGGGTTCTGTGTTGGGACCATTGCTGCTTACTCTATACACTATAAATATTGTGTATCAATAAAGAATGGTTTTCATCATCAGTATGCTGACGACACACAGTTAATATACACTTTCCCTTCTGACACGCTTGAACTCGCTGAACGATTTATAGATGATGACCTGAAAAATATAGCAACAAAATCATCTTCAGCGATGAGGCCCATTTCTGGATGAATGGGTACGTCAATAAACAAAATTGTCGTCAAAATTTGGGACGATACCAATCTACATGAGATCCAAGAGCGTCCAATGCATCCCGAAAAAAATCTGTTTGTTGTGGATTTTGGGCTGGCGGCGTCATCGGTCCATATTTCTTTGACAACAACCAGGCCAGGCCATCACCGTCAACGGCGAGCGCTAAAGGCGCTCGATGATTACCAACGTCTTTTGGCCTGAATTGGATAATATGGACGCCAACGACATGTGATTTCAACAGAACCAACGACATGTGATTTCGGCGCTACGTGTAACACGGATCTTGTCACATTGGACATTCTGCACGCGTGATTTGAGGTGTTCATCTCACATGGAGGTGATGTGAACTGGCTACCGAGATCGCGCGATTGACCCCGTTAATATTTCCTTGTGGGGTTTTCTTAAACCGCATGTCCATGTGAATAAGGCACAAACCACAGTGGCTTCCAAAGCCAACATAACTCATGCCATCGGTTAAATTCAGCCTGGTTTATGCCGGAGTCATGGAAAATTGCACATTTCGGATGAGCGCGACGGATATTTGCAGGATGTTATATTTCCTATATAATGGCATCGATAGGCCTTCCAAACAAAGAAAAAATTTCGATGATATCTCGCACACGCTTTGTTTTATTAAAATTTAAAGATAGGAAGCGCTTAATGAAAGACCCTTTAGATACTATAGATGTCAACTGATCAAAATAATATAATTCACCTCACACGAGTCAAATATGTGAGCATTTTTTTGCTCACTCAAAATATATGAGGAAATGCATGAGCTTATACAAAAGTTGTTTATGGACTTGTTGACTCACACAAGTACTCATACTTATTGATATTTTGTGAATTTAATATTACACTTTCTTGTAGCTAATTAGAACTTCACACGAGAACGATATTTTTCTCATCTCGTCTCGTGAAAGCAAGACGAACTCTCGTCTCGTCTCGTATGAAGCCTAGAGGGCTTAAAACGATATTTTTCTCGCCTCGTCTCGTCTCGTAAAAGCAAGACGAAACTCTTGTCTCGTCTCGTGTGAAGCCCTATAGCTAATATTACAGTTCCCCTGTTGTTTGTAAAAGTTTCGCAAAAATTATAGACTAATGGAAATGAAGAATCAAATTATTTTTTTTTTGCAAACTTGTTACAATTTATAACTAACTAGATTTACAACAACAAAACAACTTATGTGACTATTTGAAAAGTTTTCACATAATAGGTTTGGTGGAAACGTGGGTCGAAGAGAAAGACTGGCCGGATGTTAAATCTAAGTTACCTAGGGGATTTAGGTGGGAGTGTCAAGGTGCCCTGAAGGAACAGGTCAAAGGTAGAGCGAGGGGAGGAATAATAACAGGGGTGCAAGTAAATGTTGTCGAGTCAAGAGAGAACTTTCAGGAGGAATTTGAAGGTATTCAAGAGAGGGCCGTGGAAATCAATGGGGAGGTGTTAAGATTGTTCATAATCTATAACAACCAAAATTTGGAGCTGTTTATGAAAGAAATTAACAGAAGAGCTAGCGACGTGTCAGGAGAAAGAATTGTCTTGGCAGGAGATTGGAATGTAAGAATAAGTGAACTCCAAACAGGAAATATAAGTGCGGAGGGTTCGAAGATAACGAGAAGATCGAGGGATAAGTTAGTTACCAAAGAAGGCAGTAAATGGTTGGAATGGTTGGAAGATAAGGAATGGAATGTAATTAACGGGTGTGTTGAAGGAGACTGGAGCGGGGAATTCACTTATGCTGGTGGGAGAGGGGCATCGGTAATTGATTATGTAGTAGTCAATGAGGTAGCAAGAATGCGCATAATGAACATGCAAATAGGCGAGAGAGATGAGTCTGATCATTTTCCATTGGAAATAACGTGGGAAGGTAAAATCAGGACAGTGCCGAGAGAGAATAGTTATGCTAAAGTAGTCTCGGTTTGGAACGATAAAGCCATTGTTAAGTTCCAAAACAATTGGGAAAGAATAACTCCGGGAGTCGGTAGTTTGCAGCATTTAATGGAAGTGGTTCGAGAGGCCATGGTTCGGGTCAAGATCAAATGTGGAGGGGCTAAAGAAACATATATGGTTGACGATGAAGTCAAGGAACTTAAGAGGTCTGTGAGGAAGAAGTTCAAAAGGTGGAAGGAGGGCCAGGACTCGATGGAGGAATACAATAGGTGCCGTAAGCAGCTGAAGGAGCTGGAACTCGAAAAGAAGAAGGAGAGGGAAGCCGCGCAGTACGAGAAGTTAAAGGAGATCCACAATGAAGCGGATATTTGGAAGATGGTGTCAGCTTATAGGCGATAACAAGGGTGTTGTTACAAGCCGCTGGACCTGTCGAGAACCTACTTTAAAGAGCTGCTAACCAGTGGTGTGCCCGAACAGTTCGGCGACGATACAGGAGGGGTTAATGGGGCAGTAATTGGCAGTGATGAATTTACGTGGGAAGAATTTACAAGTGTTGTGGATAGGCTTCCGATAAAAAAAGTAGTGGGCTTGGACAGTATCCCGAATGAAGCGTGGAAGCATGCACCGATACTCATCCAGCAAGAGCTTTTCAAAGAGCTAAACAAGATGTACAGAGGTTGTAAAAGGGTGCCGGAGATCTCGAAGGAAGGCTCAATTGTACCAATATATAAAAGTGGAGATAGGGAAGACTTAGCTAACTACCGAGGAATAACGGTTATGGACTCTTATAAAACACTTATACACTTATAAAACCTTATAAAATCTTATACAATCTTATACAATCACTTATAAAATCTATGCAAAGCTGTTGGAGCAAAAGCTTTTATGTGAGGAGGAAGATAAAGGCCTAATCCCAGATGTGCAAGCTGGATTTAGAAAACATTATAGTTCGGTGGAGCACTTGGTGACGTTGAAATATATTGTGGAGAAGGAATTGGTTAAGAAACAAGGGAAGCTTTACGCTCTGTTTATAGATTTGAAGGCAGCTTACGACACCGTGGGGAGGGAGAGAATGTGGGAATGTCTGAGAATAAAAGGTATAGCGCGAGAATTAGTTAGAATTAGTACAGTTAATCGAGAGAATCAGGGATTTATATCAGCATACCTGTTGCAGAGTGAAAGTAGGAGCGGAAGTTTCAGAAAGTTTTGAGGTTAGAATGGGGCTAAGGCAGGGTTGTCCGTTGAGTCCAATATTATTTAACCTGTACACGGCTGATTTAGAGAGTGTACTGAGCAAAGGTCAAGCTGGAGGGGTAGTAATTGGTAATAGGAAAGTTTGGAGTTTGGCTTACGCGGACGACGTTGCGATCTTAGCTAGTACGAAAGGAGAAATGTCAGAGATGATCGATCGGGTGAAAAGATTTTTTGAAAAGAGGAAACTGGTAGTGAATGTGAAAAAGACTAAATGGATGGTGTTTCGAAAGAGAGCGGGTAATAGGAGTGAATCGTTTAAGTGGAGAAGCAGCATAATTAAGCAAGTTAGCAGCTTCAAATACCTTGGGTTTATGTTTGGGCAGGATGGGTATGCTAAAGACCATGTGAAATATGTTTGTAAAAAGGCGTGGGTGGCTGCAAACGGGCTATGGAATGTATGGAAAGAGTGCTTGAACAATAACTTTGCAGCGAAAATGGTAGTGTGGAAGGCATGTGTGAGAAGTATTCTTTTGTATGGAGCGGAAGTGTGGGGAGTGAGAGAGGAGAAGAGAATTGAGAGAGTGCAGCTGCAGTTTCTAAAAATGGCCCTCAAACTAGACAGGTCCACGCCGACATACATTGTGCTGCAAGAAACAAATATGGTGAAAGTGTTTGCGCAAGCAGCTAGGAGGGTCGTCAAGTTTGAAAGGAAAGTGTATGGAATGGGCAATGAACGAATTGTAAAAGAAGTATTGAGAGTTGTAAGAATGGAAGGTTTGGGTATTCATAAGGTGACTAAATGGGGGAGTGAAACAAAGAAGTTGTATGAAAGCTGCGGGTGGGCATACGGGGAAATTGCGAGAATGTTTGTGAGTGGAAGGAAGGTGGAAGAACTGGAATATGAAAGGTTAACCGAGGTGGAGCTGCAGAGTCGTCAGAGGATGATCGATGGGAGTAATTTTCTACCTGAATATGGGAGCGTGCAAGTGTTCCAAAGGCTCCCGTTGTACCTTACAAGAGATAGACTTCCTCAAGCATTGATAGCACGGCACAAATGCGGGTCAGAGGAAAAGGGCAGGAGATATTGGATGGGCTCCCGTTTTAAACGATGTGAGATATGTGGGGAAGCTAGTGACGTGTGGGCGCATTGGGCTCAAAGCTGTGCAGGATGTCAGTGGAGCAGAGAGGAGAGTGTCGTAGTAGAAGACTGGGGCTCGTGTATGAGGGAGGACGGAGCGGGATGGCCCTTGGTGAAAAGAGGGGTGGAGTTAAAAAAGAATAAAACTTTAGTTCTTTTACCATCTGGTGACGCGGGATTTTATTATTATTATTATTTGAGAGGAAATGTTGTTTTTGAGAGGATTTTTGTTTGTTTTCTTCTAGTTATTTATTATTTTTTGTTCTGTCTTAGGTTGGAGCGTGTATGTGATTATTTGGTTAACATAGATGGTAGCACTGTTATATATAAAACTGTAGTTGTTTATGCCAATAAAAGGAATTTACATCAACAAAATCACAACACAAAACAAATTAATTTATTAATTGATGTAAGTTCAATTAATAAGAAATATGATATTTTATTACATTCTTCCCTACAGAGATTCTTGTCTGATTCCAATATTAGAAAGCAAGAAACTTTCAAACATCCCGCATGAAACAATGCGTCTTACTTGGAAAAAAAACTAAAACGAATCAGTAAACTCGATGTAGATTCAAGATGAACTTTATGAAAAACATTTATAATATCTCCGAGTTGAAAATTGAGCATTTAATCAAAACGCTCGGGCTGGGGGCTTGGCTGATACGATATCAGTAGGTGTACTTTATCTCCGCAGCTCTCACACCCATATAGGCTTTATTTAGATGAATCTCAATAAGTGCACGTGTGTGTCTGCCTGCCTAAGTCTATTCGGCGCACACAAAGTAACGGCGCAAAATATTAACTATTTCATACAAAAAAAATATTTTTTCTTTGCGGAATAAAAGCAAGTTTATGAATCATGTATTCACGTGTAGGATAAATGGTTGCATTAGCACGAATCGCTCGCGCGCGCCCTGATGTGCTCTCGAATATTATTATAATATATTATTTTAGTATTCATACATCTTGTGCGACACGTTTACCGCTACGAGTTGGCATTGTAAATAAGCGAAAAAAGAACGCATTCCGCATAATAAACCATTTAAACAATTAAACATCCATTCGCAAATCTGTATTTACAATCTTTCCACAGTTTAAACCAAGGTTAAAAATACGGTGTGTTTATTAAGCTGCTCTCACGTGTTGCACTTTCTTGTTGCAAAGTTTCTTGACCCAACACATCTTGCACAATTTCGATTTTTAAAAAACTTTTCAAATTTCCCAATTGTTATATTAAAAATGCAAAACGTTTCAAATTTCCAATTATTGTATTAATCTTAAAAACAATTCTTTATAAACCAGGGGTGGCCAAAAATCAGGGGACATAAACCAGCATATTTAATTGAGTATAGGGTTGAAACTAAACTATTTATAGATATAATCATGCCAACTTTTTAAAGTGGAACATAGCTTGAATATATAAATATATTCAAGCTTTCCGCAGCTCTATAATATTATTAAGTCTTTTTAAGACTACAAAAAAAATATCATGTTGAAACACAACACATATTTGGTTTGTTTTGTAGTCTTAAAAAGACTTAATAATATTATAGAGCTACGGAAATGTTGAATAAATTTATATATTCAAGCTATGTTCCGCTTTAATAAGTTGGCAGCATATTTCAATTTGTAATCATTATCGCAATTTTTATCATTAATTGTTAATTAATTTATAATCATTATTGCAATTTTAATCATTATCGCAAACGCAAGTTTAAATCATCTAAACACAGGTGCCTCCTAAACAAAGTGTCTATAAACTATGAGAAAAGTAAAGCAATGAAATTCAGAAAAGGCGGTCGGCTCCGAAAATGCGATAAATTAATACAGGTAATTCGTCAATAGTTATGAATACCTAGGAGTAGCGCTTCAGACGAAGCTAACCTTCTCCAAACACATACAAGAAAAAAGTAAAAAAGCAGCTCAAACCATCGGATCCATCAGGCAAGCATACGAACCCAAAGTCTAGCCACAGCAGCAAAATTATTTAACATGATACTCTGGCCGGCGATAACCTATTGCTTCAAAACTGTAAGACCATTTGTTCGCGCCAATTTAGCGCATCCAGGTTTAAATTTGATATTTGAATTGATATTCGGCACCGATCAATAGAAGGGGAAAAAGGTGGTATCGATTAGTGTCGAACCCGCGCGATTTATTAATTTTTAGTTCGCGAAATTAGATCAGTAGAGTCGCGAAGAGTACGCTCGACAGGTGGGAAGCGCAGAGAACGAGAAACAAAAAATTTTCAAGTTAAACCAACCAGGAGGTGATCACGACCCCCAAGGGCTGAAGCGGAACCCAACGTCCCGAAGACGACGATTTTAAGGGAATTCCGATACATATTATTCCCATTCCTCCCTTAAAAGAAGCGCCCGAAGGACGATTCCACGTGGCGGAGACGCTGGCAGCCCACACAGCTAAGTGATTTAACCAGCCTGTTTTTTGCTTGGAGATTTGAAATTTCGTGAGACACGGTCCGAACACCATTTCTAACATCTAACCATCTGCTAGAGCAAGAATAAATTAAAACAAGATACCTCAAATATGCAATGGGCCTTCTTAAAAACACATCAAATAATCGCGAAATTAGATCAGTAGAGTCGCGAAGAGTACGCTCGACAGGTGGGAAGCGCAGAGAACGAGAAACAACGTGAAGCCCACGTCGACCGGCACATGTGCGTGTTATAAAATTTTCAAGCTAAACCAACCAGGAGATGATCACGACTCCCAAGGGCTGAAACGGAACCCAACGTCCCGAAGACGACGATTTTAAGGGAATCCCGATACCTATTATTCCCATTCCTCCCTTAAAAGAAGCGCCGGAAGGACGATTCCACGTGGCGGAGGCGCTGGCAGCCCACACAGCTAAGTGATTTAACCAGCGTGTGTTTTTTGCTTGAAGATTTGAAATTTCGTGAGACACGGTCCGAACACCATTTCTAACATCTAACCAGCTGCTAGAGCAAGAATAAATTAAAACAAGATACCTCAAATATGCAATGGGCCTTCTTAAAAACATAAAATACCTTCACATTCCATACAAAAATTCAATAGAAGAGAAAAATTTGGTGTTCACGATTGAGAGAAATACAGATGGCCCAGCGTTCCAAACACGGATGGAAGGGTGCAAATCAAAAACACCTACATATATTAACTCGCATCACCTGACACGTCTTTCAACACCTCCTATGCGTCAACCGAGGAGTCCCACTGTCAACTAAGGACGCTTACAAAAAGGAAATAGAAGAGAAAAATATGGTGTTCACGATTGAGAGATATACCGATGGCACAGCGTTCCAAACACGGATGGAAGTGCAACAAATCAAAAACACCGACACATATTAACTCGCACCACTTGGCACGTTTTTTACCATCTCCTATGCGTCAACCGAGGAGTCCCACTGTCAACTAAGGACGCTTACAAAAAGGAAATAGAAGAGAAAAATATGGTGTTCACGATTGCGAGATATACCGATGGCACAGCGTTCCAAACACGGATGGAAGGGTGCATATCAAAAACACCTACACATATTAACTCGCACCACCTGGCAGGTCTTTCACCACCTCCTATGCGTCAACCGAGGAGTCCCACTATTAACTAAGGGCGCTTACAAAAAGGAAATACTTACTTACTTACTCCTCGGCGCTACAGCCCATGAAGGGCCTTGGCCTCTCTGACGATCGTAGCCCAATCCTGGCGATCTTCAGCTCGTTTCCTCCCTCTTCTGACTCCCATCTTTCGTAAGTCATCCTCTACATCATCCAGCCATCGTTTCCGTGGTCTCCCTTCTGCCACCTGGATTTCCTCTGTGTACCTTCTTGACAGAACTGCCATCTGGCATTCGCTCTACATGGCCCAACCATCTTAGTCTATTACTCTTTATTTCCAAAACTATGTCAGCATGACCGTATAGTTCCTCCAATTCCCTATTTTTCCGAATTCTCCATTGCCCTGCGTCATTCACTGCCCCAAAAATCTTTCTTAATATTTTCCTTTCGCATCTTCTCAGACATTCCTCTTCTGCCACCCTCATTGTCCATGTTTCTGAGCCATACATTACCACCGGCCTTATAACCGTTCGATAGACAGTTATCTTCGATTTTCTGCTCAGGCTACGTGATTTGAGAATCATAATCAGGGCCCAGTATGCTCTGTTTCCCGCTGCAATCCTTGCTTTTATTTCTTCACTTATGCTGTTATCATTAGTTACCAACACTCCCAAGTACTTAAACTTCTCACAACTCTCATAGTTGACTCCATTCAACTTTATGAGTTTGTCTTTCACCGCTGTGTTTCTCCTGGAAGAGAAGATATACTGTGTTTTGTCGCCGTTCACTCGAAGCCCCAATTCTTCTGCCACCTTTTCTAACCTACACAACCCATCTTCCAGCTCTTTAAATCTTAGAGACAGCATACACACATCATCCTCATACGCCAAATTCTGGTTCATGCGGTTAAACAGAGTACCACCTGGGTTGTTAGTCTCCACTTTTCTCATCACTCTCTCCAGTACTATGTTGAAAAGTAGTGTGGATAATACATCGCCCTGTCTTAATACTTGGTTGACTTCAAATTCCTTCGTAAGTTTTCCTTCTACTTTAACTTGGCATTTCGTTCTGTTAAGGGTCATTTGTATCAGACGTATTAGCTTATATGGACACTCCATATCCATCAGAGTCTGATACAGCTGTTTTCATTTCACGCTATCATAAGCCTGTCTGAAGTCCACAAAGAGCTGATGTATATCCACATTATACTCGTAGCATTTCTCCATTATTTGCCTTATCGTGAAGATAAGGTATTGATGTACCCTGTCGAAAACCACACTGATAATCTCCTAGAATCTCCTCTGCAAAAGGAGTGAGTCTCATAGCAATGACTTTGGCTAAGACTTTGTACACAACACTGAGTAAAGCTATGCCACGGTAGTTTTCACATTTTGCTTTGTCCTTCTTCTTATGAATCGGGCAAATAATGGCCAAGTTCCACTCCTCCGGCATCACTTCTTTTTCCCATACTTCGACGATTAGCTGATGGACAAGACGTGTCATATGTTCACCCCCACCCTTAATCATCTCTGCTGAAATGTTATCGCTTCCTGGGGCCTTATTATTCTTCAAGATTTTGATTGCCAATCTGACTTCCTCTATTGTAGGTGTGGGTACAGGTATTTCGTCCTGGTTAACACTGTGCCACGGCTGGCCATTGTCGGTTTCCGTGTGTTCCGATGCTACAATCTCTATTGTTGCATTCAGCAGTTCGCTGAAATACTCAGCCCACCGGTCTAGAATCGCTTCTTCTCCTCCTATAAAATTTCTTTCTTTATCTCTGCAGAACACAGCACGTGGTTGGAAACCTTTCTTCAGCTCCTGAATTCTTTTATAGAATTTCCTTACCTCCTGGGTGTTATGTTCTTTCTCTAGTTCAGTAATCCATTTCTTCTCTGATTCTCGTTTCTTTCTTCTACAGATTTTGTCTGCCTCCTTTCTTTTGTTCTTGAATTCATCTGTATTATACCTAGTAGACCTGCTTAGCATTTTCTTCCTTGCCTCATTTCTCTCCGTCATTGCCTTTTTACAATCTTCATCAAACCATCCTGACCTTTTAACCCTTTCTTCCATCCCCAACACTTCTTCCGCGGTTTCTTGTAGGACATCCCTCATCATACTCCATTTCAATTATATACTTTCTGCTGCCCAGTTTTGTTTAGCCTCAAACTTCTTCTGTAGTTTTGCTTCATACCGTTGGGATAATTCCTTCTCCTTTAGTTTTGCAACGTCGTATCTTCTTGGAGCTTTCCTATTTTCTCCAGATCTATAAACCGCAATACGTTGTCTATATTTCACTCTAACCATATAATGTTCCGAGTCGCAGTCAGCTCCCCTACAACTGTCGACTTCAAGGATTTCAGATGCATGTCTCCTGTCAATTACTACATGATCGATTTGATTAAAAGTGGTTCCATCTGGTGAGCGCCATGTGACTTTCCTAATGCTCCTTCTCTGGAACCATGTACTTTTCACCACCATTGCATTGCCCATCGCAAAGTCAATAAGTCCTTGCCCGTTACTGTTTGACACATCATGCAGACTTTCCTTTCCTACAGTTTCTCTAAAGGTTTCTTCTTTCCCCACCTTTGCGTTGAAGTCCCCCAGCACTATCTTCACATCTTGCCGTGGGACGTTTTCTACTTCCTGTTCTAGCTGTTCATAAAATGCATCTTTCACTTCATCTTCAGCATCTTCTGTAGGTGCGTAGACACATACAAGAGTGATGTTGAAGAAACGAGCATTCATTCTCAAAGTGCATATCCTTTCATTTACTGGGTTGAAGTTCAGAATTGCTGCTTTATGTTTATTATCTACAAGAAAACCCGTGCCACCTATTGCTCCACTCTATCCTTCACTATAAAGAATTGTGTAATTATCACTCCTTAGGATCCCATTTCCTTTCCATCTGACCTCTTGAATTGCTGCTACTCCTATCCTGTATTCCTCCATCTCTTGTTTGAGTCCATGTAGAGCTCCTGGTTTGTTCATAGTTCTTACATTCCAGGTTGCAATGTACATATCATTTTCCCATTTGCATTTTCCTTTTCCTCGCGTGGGTCGTTCATCAAAATCAGCTATTCTTGTCTTTAAATTTCGTAACAAGGTGATTTTTCCGATATGGGGTTGTTAGCCCCATGATCAACCCCCAACCTGGAGGACCAGTCCAGTTTTTTATTTCACGGTGGGTATTATATTTCCCCACTACTCTCCAACTCAGGAAAAAGGAAATAGAAGAGAAAAATATGGTGTTCACGATTGAGAGATATACCGATGGCCCAGCGTTGCGAACACGGATGGAAGTGTGCAAATCAAAAACACCGACACATATTAACTAGCACCACCTGGCACGTCTTTCACCACCTCTTATGCGTCCATCGAGGAGTCCCACTATTAACTAAGGACGATTACAAAAAGGAAATAGAAGAGAAAAATATGGTGTTCACGATTGAGAGATATACCGATGACCCAGCGTTGCAAACACGGATGGAAGTGTGCAAATCAAAAACACCGACACATATTAACTCGCACCACCTGGCACGTCTTTCACCACCTCCTATGCGTCCATCGAGGAGTCCCAGTATCAACTAAGGACGCTTACAAAAAGGATATAGAAGAGAAAAATATGGTGTTCACGATTGAGTTCCAAACAGAGATGGAAGGGTGCAAATCAAAAACACCGACACATATTAACTCGCACCACCTGGCACGTCTTTCACCACCTCCTATGCGTCCACCGGCAATATCATCAAGCAGAGGAAGTCTGCATATGTCGCTTCTGCAACTCACGCGCTGGAAAATATCACATTCTCTCTTGCAGAGAAAGAAGGAATCAGACATTGGGTCAATTCGTCAATGACATTTTCTGTTGTTGAGTGTTCCAACATCCTGTTGATGAGTGATCTACCAATCGCTCGCCTTCGTAACTTCGTCAGTCGAACGTACTAGCCAATCTTTACGTTAAATAACTTGTTGTAAGATATTTTATCCTTCAAAATCTTTACACTCGTACCGCCGAGAGAATGCATCTTGTCTCAACGAGTTTAGCATTGTCCTGCGCATACCCCCACATTATTTAGAATGCGCGGTGTTTAGTTGTCCGTGTTTGAAAAACTGACGCATATTTCTTAACTGAAACTAACCTGCGCGTACTTCGGCCCTCGCCCCTCATACTTCGGAGCAGTACAGCTGCATTCTCTCGCCGGTCCGAGTATACATATTTTCTACATTATTAAACCAAAACATAAGTCAACATGCATTTGGTGCTAAAAGTTAGGGTTTCATCATCATTTCCTTTACTCCTCGTGGGAGCATAGGGCATCAACAAACGCTCTCCATCTGATTCTATTCTGAGCCAGGGCCTTTACCTCGCGCCACTCCTTTCCGCTTGCCGTGGCTTCCTGTACGACTGTCCTCCGCCACGTGATTTTTGGGCGGCCTCTCTTTCTTGAACCTTGAGGGTTCCAGTCAAGAGTTTCTTTTGCAATATCCCCCCTCCGGCCTTCTAAGTGTGTGGCCGATCCATTTACACTTCTTATTTGGGTTTCAAGACGCTCCATGTTTGCTTTTTTCCAAAGTTCAATATTTGCTATGGTATTGGGCCAAAATATTTTAAGTATTCTTCTCAGACACTTGTTCATGAATACCTGAAGTTGTGATACTATGGTGGTAGTCACTTTCCACGTTTCGCTACCGTAAAGAAGAACTGATACTACATTAGATTTGAAAATTTGGAGCTTTAAGTTACGGGAAGTTTTTGTTGAGTTCCACAGATTGTTAAGCATTCCGAATGCCTGTCGCGCCTTCTGTAGCCGTTGTTTTACGTCTTTATCAGCACCACCATCCTGTGAAATAAGGCTTCCAAGGTAGCAAAAACTATCTACTACCTGTACTTGCCTGCCATCTATCTCCATGTTGCAGGGGGCTGTCGCATTGATCTTTATCAGCTTGGTTTTATCGACATTGATTTTCATTCTCACCTGCATTGCGTACTTTTTGAGAGCCTCCAACTTTTTTTCCATATCTACTTTGGTGTGGGACAGGAGACAGATATCATCGGAAAAATTTAGGTCTTCTAAATGCCTCACGAGCGTCCATCGAATTCCCCTTGTTTTTTAAAACCTTAGAAGTTAGGTTTTTTCGAAAAAAAAGTTTTCTTTTGTAACCATGCTTGAAACAAGATAAATAGGGTACGGTAAATAAGGTTTTGACTATGTTTTACTATTACGGCCTGCGACCTTATAGGCCTATTGTATTCCCCCACATTGTTCCATTCAAGCAAATAGATCCGGAGCATGTGTTAAGTCCAGAAGTCTACGTGACTTGTGGTTAAGAGGTAGTTCTTCGGCTGTAATGTTGAGTTTGATTCTGCATCGCAATGTAAGCTTATATGAGAGACAGTTTCGATCTCTTCGTTGCATAGTTTAAATTTGATATTTTACTTGATATTCGGCACCGATCAATAGAAGGGGAAAAAGGTGGTATCGATTAGTGTCGAACCCGCGCGATTTATTAATTTTTAGTTCGCGAAATTAGATCAGTAGAGTCGCGAAGAGTACGCTCGACAGGTGGGAAGCGCAGAGAACGAGAAAAAACGTGAAGCCCACGTCGACCGGCACATGTGCGTGGCTTCAGCCCAAGGGCTGAAGCGGAACCCAACGTCCCGAAGACGACGATTTTAAGGGAATCCCGATACCTATTATTCCCATTCCTCCCTTAAAAGAAGCGCCGGAAGGACGATTCCACGTGACGGAGACGCTGGCAGCCCACACAGGTAAGTGATTTTTTAAGAAGGCCCATTGCATATTTTAGGTATCTTGTTTTAATTTATCTGTCCAGATCACGATGGTCTGATATATAAACTTACCAAAGTATATTACCAAAACAGTTCTCTGATTTTCTCATTTCAAGCCTGTCAAATCGAACGTTTAGAATAAGGCAGAAAGATGCCTACTCAGAAATGTGGTACCACAAGGAAGCGTTTTGGGTCCTACGTTATATTTACTTTACACTTGTGACATTCCACAACTAGAATACAATACTATGGCGATCTTCACCGGAATATTTTCCTATTTTCTTCACTATTGGAGAAACTCACCAAGTAGCAACAGAAGAAATACAAACTTCCATGAATTATATGCACAGTAAAAGAATCCAAATCAGTCCTTGTGAATGTCACAAATAAAGAACCAAAGAACTATCCATTTGGCATAAATAACAATCAATTACCTTACGCAAATACTGCAAACTATTTTGGCATGACTTTCGATACAAAGCTGTGATGGAAAGAACATATCAAAAAAAGTAAACCTTGGAATCCGATATAAAGAAATTTAGTGGCTAATAGGTAGGAATTCAGTCCCATCTAAACAAAATAAACTTCTCTTATACAACCTAATACTAAAACCCATATTTTTTTTAGCTTAATCTGCCCGTTGGGCATAAGCCTCCCCCTTGCTCTTCCACGTAGTCCTGTTCTGGGCGCCTTGGTACCAGTTAATGCCTTCCGTTCGTTTCAGGTCGTCGTTCCATCGTATCTGTGGTCTTCCTACGCTTCTTCTGTTATTCTACGCTCTCTGCCTTGTGATTTATCCACTCCACTTGTCTTCATTTCTTGCGACATGGCCGGCCCAACTCCATTTCTACAGTAGTATTTCATTTCTTGCATCCCTTACTATTGTTTCCTCTCTGATCCAATCGTTTCTTTTTTCGTCTCTCAGTGATATTCCTAGGATGCGTCTTTCGATTGCTCTTTGATTGACCCTTCTCTCTCCAATGGCACTACAGCCCGAAGCGAGCCCTGGCCTCCACCAAACGTTGTCTCCAGCGTTCCCTTTCCTCTGCCGCCGCCCGCCAGTTCCGCACCCCCAGCATCTCTCTCGCATCCCTTTTCACACTTTCCTCCCATCTCGCCCTTGGCCTGCCCGCTTTCCTTCTACCTTCCG
Source organism: Phosphuga atrata (assembly GCA_944588485.1). NCBI lineage: Eukaryota > Metazoa > Arthropoda > Insecta > Coleoptera > Silphidae > Phosphuga > Phosphuga atrata. The sequence continues at coordinate 61,867 of CALYMW010000527.1, forward strand.
GCACTCTGAGTATTTGTCTCGGCACTGCTGTTGGAGCCATCCGGCACACATGTCCCGCCCATCTTAGCCTGCTTAGTTTTATGTGGGATACCACATCTGGGCTTTTGTATAACTGATATAGCTCGAAGTTCATCCTAATTCTCCAGCCCTCTTCGCTGTTAATTGCCCCATAAATTTTCCTCAGGATCTTTCGCTCAAAAATCTCCAGCATCTTTTCCGATTTCTGGGTCAGCGTCCATGCTTCGCTTCCATATGTGAGGATGGGTCGTATGATTGCTTTATATATATTACACTTCGTTTGTCTGCTAGCTAGCTTCGAGTTAAGGATGGATTTAAGAGTGAAGTATGCCCTGTTGGCTTGCATGATTCTATGTTGTACTTCCACCCCTTCGTCGTTCTGATCCGTGACGGCTGATCCCAGATATTTAAAGTTGTTGACGACTTCTACAGTATACTCTCCCATATCCAGATTATTTACTGCGTGTGCTGGCGCTCCCGGTCTTACCATCATTACTTTTGTTTTATCCTTGTTTATTGACAGACCTATCTCCTTGGCTCTCTTCTCCATTTTACCGTAAGCATCTTTCATTGCCGTTAGCGATCTACCGATGATGTTTGGGTCGTCAGCATAGCCCAAAAGTTGCGTGGATTTATTGTAGATGGTACCGTTGCATTCTATCTGAGCTTTCCTTATAGCTTTTTCGAGCGCGATGTTAAATAATATGGGTGATAGACTGTCTCCTTGTCTCAGACCTGTAATGGTTTCAAACTTGTGCGATGTCGTTTTTTGGATACCGACTTGGTTCCAAGTCTTTTTTAACGTACAATTTACCAATTTAATGATCTTTTGTGGTATCTCGAATTCTTCCATTGTCTTCATGAGTGTTCTTCTATCGATAGTATCATACGCTTGTTTAAAGTCTACGAAGACCTGGTATGTGCTGATATTCATTTCCCATGACTTTTTTTGATTGACCCTTAGCTTTTCCATTATTGTTTCGGTAATTGCCCAGGTTTCCAATCAATAAGTGGTCACCGGTAGTATGCACTGATTTTATAGGGCGCTTTTTAACTCGAGGGGGGTGCCTGCGCTAGAATATCTTTTATCTTGCTGTAAGCCCAGGTTTGTCTGATCCTCTCGTTTGCCTCTAGTTCTTGATTTGCCTTAACTATTGTTAGTGTTTGCCCAAGATACGAATATGTTTCTACTTTCTCGATTAAGTTGCCTTCGATGTTAATTTAATCTTCATCTTCTCTATCTGACTTGGTTTCTGTACTTGGCTTTTCCAAAGTTAATTTCCAATTCTATGCGTTTCATGGCTTTTTAGATATCGTCCATGACTGTAATGAGTTCTTCGTTATTGCTGGCTGTCAATGCTATATCGTCCGCAAACATAAGTCTGCTGAGTTTCTCACCCGTTATGTTATGTTAATACCACGATTACTGAAATCAATTGTTTTTAGTGCATCTTCCAAGACCAGGGTAAATAGTTTCGACGATAATGGATCTCCCTGTCGTACACATCTCCTGATTCTCACGATTTCGGAACAAATAATTTGTTTCTATTAAACTATTTTTTTCGTAAATAGCCTAAATTATCTTTAAAATTATTCCAAAAATAAATTGCTTCGATGACAAATAAATATTGGCACGAAATTAATCTTCGGCTGCGATTTTTTTCTGGGAAGATTTTTGTGCGAAGTTACGTCGCGGTCCAACAGCCATCGACAAAGAATCTTTGTTGCTAAAAACATTCCTCGCCAGAGCACCTGCACAACAACAACAACAACAATCGTAATCAAGTCGCGGCCGAATTAACACATAGCCCGTATAATCAGTTGAGTCAATAATTTAATCAGAACGGTAAACACCGATGTGATTTATTATTACAACTGGCGCGTAGATAAACATAGCACCTACAGAAGTGTTACACAGTCTTTTTTTAATTATTATTTATAAAGAGCCATATCCTGTCTTGATAATTACCAAGGAGGAATAAACTAAATAAACTGGAGATATTTATACACCTACAAGTTTCGCGAATAATATTCGTATAAATATTTGTAATTTTTTTGTTGGTGAAGAACATATTGACTCGTCTTGACGAGTCTTGGTGAAGATTCGTCTTGACGTTATTAAAATAATAGGAATGCATGATTTGTTATTTTATAAATCCTCGGTTTTCTTAAGATTCGTCTTGCGTGTTTTGAATAGTTTCTTATATTTTGTCAGCAAGGAACGAATGAATGAACTTATTTGAAATGTTTATCTTACTAAAAAATCTTTATCTACTCTCACACCAAAATGAACACATTAAAGGTCGATTCTCATATACGCGACACTGAGCTACGCGACGTCACGCGACATCTCCTGTCAAATAATGATTACATTGTTTTAAACAGGCACGTCGCGTAGCTGTCGCGTGCCCATTTAAAACAATGTATTCATTATTTGACAGGCGGTGTCGCGTGACGTCGCGTAGCTGAGTGTCGCGTATATGAGAATCGGCCTTAATAAGTAAATTATTGTATAACCGTGTGTAAAAGTATCCAAATCGTGCGTAAATTAATGCGTAATTTACTTATTAAGGCCGATTCTCATATCCGCGACACTCAGCTACGCGACGTCACGCGACATCGCCTGTCAAATAATGATTACATTGTTTTAAACAGGCACGTCGCGTAGCTGTCACGTGCCCATTTAAAACAATGTATTCATTATTTGACAGGCGATGTCGCGTGACGTCGCGTAGCTGAGTGTCGCGTATATGAGAATCGGCCTTAATAAGTAAATTATTGTATGTGAAGGATGCCATTATTAAAACCGTGTGTAAAAGTGTGTGTTATAACCGTGTGTAAAAGTATCCAAATCGTGCGTAAAAGTCCAATGTAAATTAAATAGAGTTTTCTATTTGTTTGTTACTATGGCAACAACTCGCGCAACTAAACAAAAAAAAAGGTACTTAGGTATTAACGCTACCACCGATATATTTTAAAATGCCGCCAATCTACAGCAAAAATTTCTGTGATAAATCATAAAATAAAACACTTTAAAATTAAAACATTTACAAATTAAAAAAAATTCAGAATTTTGGTGGAAAATGGGTCGATATAGAGTCTAACATAGATTCAAAATTCTCTATTTTCTTTCACCTGATGCTGTCGCCATATGAAATCTGATAAATAAGATTGCAAATGATGTCTCGCTGTCCCCGTATGTCTCTTGTTCCTCCATTTAGCACTGCCCAACATTCTCTCAACTGTTTGTGTATAAACTCCTGTATCAGGATCAATACCATCACCACATAAATTGCATTCACATTATAGTGCAAAGACAGGCCTTGTAAAAAAAGAATATATTTTGTAAGTGGTAATATCGACTATTTTCCATCAAAATTCTGAAAAATTAAAAAATGTTTTAATTTCAAATAAACTGTTTTATTTTATGATTTATCACAGAAATTTTAGCTGTAGATTGGCGGCATTTAAAAATGTATTGGTGGTAGCGTTAATACGTAAGTACCGTTTTTTTTTTTTTTAGTTACGCGAGTTGTTGCCATAGTAACAAACAAACAGAAAACTCAATTTAATTTACATTAGACTTTTACGCACGATTTGGATACATTTACAAACGGTTATAACACACACTTTTACATACGGTTATAATAATGGCGTCCTTCACATACAATAATTTACTTATTAATGCCGCTTCTCATATACGCGACACTCAGCTACGCGACATCGCCTATGAAATATTGAATACATTGTTTTAAATGGACACGTTCTCACTATGGCTACGCGACGTTATATAACTAGAAGGTGTAATAATTTTTCTTATTTTGGAGAAATATTTGGGTTTCCGTAATAAAAAAATTGACGTTTTCTACACGGGACGCGGACGAGTCGGCACTTCCAAGTCGGCACCGGACAACTCGGCATCGGATAAGTCGGCACCAGACAACTCGGCACCGGGAAAAGTCGGCACCGGATAAGTCGGCACCGGGCAAATCGGCACCGGAGCATTTCGGCACTCGTATTTTCAACTTTCTTTTAATCTCTTATCTATACACTTTCTATGATATTGAACAAAATTAAAGAAAATCTCCCAATAAATCAGACATCAGGAAACACGTTTTTCCCCCAGTATATTCGAATTTATAAGCGAGTTAAGTTTTTTTGACCGAAGACCTGAATTTCATCCAGTTCCGCTAGAAGCACCCCGAAAGAGAAGACGCTACGAAGAGGCGGATGCGCGAAAGTATATTCATATAACAGGGACAACATGTTGGAGTACCTGAGAGGATTATTTTACAATTATGAAATGTAATTTCTAAACTTTAATAAAGTTATTTATGTTTTATTATTAGTTTTTAATTTAACGCTGTTTTCACATGAATTCTACTGTTAGCTAGAAGGTGACTAAATAAATAGTTTACAATTTCCTTCATCTTTCAAGGGGCGTGCGTTACTTTTTTTAATTATAAAAAGATTTCTTTTGCTTTTGATATTACCAAAACATCTGTTATACTAGAAAGTTTATATATTGATGACTGGTGCCGATTTGCCCGGTGCCGACTTATCCGGTGCCGAGTTTTCCCGGTGCCGACTTGTCCGGTGCCGAGTTGGAAGTGCCGAGTCGTCCGGTGCCGACATATCCAGTGCCGACTTATCATGTACCCTTCTACACAATATTTCTGACGTGAATGTAAAATCTGACGTGTATGACTGGTCACATAACTAAGAATGTAGATACAATTGGGTCAGCTATGCCAAATTTAATTTTGACAATATATTATAAATTTTTTTTTTTTCTGTGTCACACTGTGTACTTGTGTAAAGTATATACAAACTTGGCTTCCAAAAATTACTTGTCCTAATCTAACCGGGGTTAAACCAACGGTTCTTGCCACATTGTCCTATATTAGATCGAGAGTTCGCGCGGCCACGCGTATGTTGTCTTGATTTATCTACCCGCTTCGCGGCGGACAACCTAATCTAACCAGGGTTAAACCAACGGTCCTTGCCACATTGTCCTATATTGGATGGAGAGTTCGCGCTGCTACGCGTATGTTGTCTTGATTTATCTGCCCAACCTAATTAACCGGGGTTAAACCAACGGTTCTTGCCACATTGTCCCATATTGGATCGAGAGTTCGCCCTGCCGCGCGTATGTTGTCTTGATTTAACTGCCCGCTTCGAGGCGGGCAACCTAATCTAAGCGGGGTTAAACCAACGGTCCTTGCCACATTGTTCTATATTGGATCGAGCGTTTGCGCTGCCGCGCGTATGTTGTTTTGATTTATCTGCCCGCCTCCCGGCGGGAAAAGTAATCCAACCTAGGTTAAACCAACGGTCCTTGCCACATTGTCCTATATTGGATGGAGAGTTCGCGCTGCTACGCGTATGTTGTCTTGATTTATCTGCCCGCTTCCCGGCGGGCAACCTAATTAACCCGGGTTAAACCAACGGTTCTTGCCACATTGTCCCATATTGGATCGAGAGTTCGCCCTGCCGCGCGTATGTTGTCTTGATTTAACTGCCCGCTTCGCGGCGGCCAACCTAATCTAAGCGGGGTTAAACCAACGGTCCTTGCCACATTGTTCTATATTGGATCGAGAGTTTGCGCGGCCACGCGTATGTTGTCTTGATTCATCTACCCGCTTCGCGGCGGACAACCTAATCTAACCAGGGTTAAACCAACGGTCCTTGCCACATTGTCCTATATTGGATGGAGAGTTCGCGCTGCTACGCGTATGTTGTCTTGATTTATCTGCCCGCTTCGCGGCGGGCAACCTAATTAACCGGGGTTAAACCAACGGTTCTTGCCATGGATCGAGAGTTCGCCCTGCCGCGCGTATATTGTCTTGATTTAACTGCCCGCTTCGCGGCGGGCAACCTAATCTAAGCGGGGTTAAACCAACGGTCCTTGCCACATTGTTCTATATTGGATCGAGAGTTTGCGCTGCCGCGCGTATGTTGTTTTGATTTATCTGCCCTCCTCCCGGCGGGAAAAGTAATCCAACCTAGGTTAAACCAACGGTCCTTGCCACATTGTCCTATATTGGATAGTGTATGTGGTCTTGATTTATCGGGAGTTCATACACAAACTACAGGCGTTCATACACAAACTACAGGAGTTCATACACAAACTACAGGACTTCATACACAAACTACAAGAGTTCATACACAAACTACAGGACTTCATACACAAACTATAGGAGTTCATACACAAACAGTTGATATATTGTGGGGCACTGCTAAATGGAGGAACAAGAGACATAGGGGGACAGCGAGACATCATTTGCATTTATCTTATTTATCAGATTTCATATGGCGACAGCACCAGGTGAAAGAAATTAGAGATAATTTTGAATCTATGTAAAACTCTATATCGACCCATTTTCCAAATAAATTCAGAAATTTTTTTAAAGTGTTTTGAATTTTGAAAATGTTTTAATTTTAAATAAAGTGTTTTATTTTATGATTCACCACAAACATTTTAGGTTTAGATTGTCGGCATTTCATAAGGAGTTCACGATGGTTGTCTTCCTCGATATAGAAGGGGCATTTAACAACGTGAAGCCTGAAGCCATAGAATCAGCCTTAACTGGACTAGCTATGGACAATGCTCTATGTCACCTGATCGGAAAAATGCTCCGTGAAAGGAACATTAGGGCCACAATGGGAGAATCCCACATAAGAAGGAAGGTGAGTAGGGGAACTCCACAAGGAGGCGTCCTCTCACCATTGCTTTGGTACATCACGCTAAATGAGCAGCTCCTCCAACTTAGGAAATCCGGCTGCAGGGTCGTCGCCTATGCGGATGACGAAGCAATAGCGGCCTCTGGGAAACACCTCAATACAATGTCGCAACTTGTTTAAGGGGCCCTATCGAAACTAGCGCAATGGTGCAAAAGGTGTGGCGTAGATGTCAACCCGGCGAAAACCGAGCTAGTCGTTTTCACAAGGAAACACAACATCCCAGAATTCAGGCTCCCAATGCTAAAGGGCACTGAACTGACGATCAAAGAGAGCGCCAAGTACTTAGGTCTCATACTAGACCGAAAGTTATCATGGAAGCTCAACATAAACGAAAGAGTACGGAAAGCAACGGTGGCGCTGTACTCGGTGGGGAAATCTTGGGGCCTCAACCCCAATATTACCTTCTGGCTATACAGAGCCGTAGTTACACCAATACTCTACTACGGCGTTTTCATATGGTGGCCGGCACTTAATAAAAGAGTCCATCAAATGGCGCTTACAAAAGTGCAGAGAATGGCGGCGCTCATGATAACGGGAGCCATGACGACGCCTACGAAAGCCTTGGAGACAATCCTGGACATAGCCCCGGTCGATTTAATGGGCAAGCAACTTGCCATTACCACAGCACTTAGACTAAAGTCAGTGCGAATGTTGACATCGGACTATCGTGGACACGCCGGAATAATCAATGAATTTAAAGGGGTGCCCAAAAACATAGACCGATGTCTAGCAACACCTGCTTTTGGCAACAACTTCTCATACCACATACCCTCTAAAGAGAAGTGGATGTAAAAGATAGAGGTACCAGCAGGACACACGCAGGTCTTTACAGACGGCTCACGGAGGGAGGACAAAGTGGGCAGCGGAGTTTTCTCCAACGACCTCAACCTCAGAATTAGCTTACGCCTGCCAGACTACTGCAGCGTTCTACAGGCGGAGGTAGCCGCCATAAAATGGGCAGCAGAGTGGCTGATGGTAAATGGGGACCCTGGTGAACAGATCCACATTTACACCGATAGCCAAGCTGCCCTCCGGGCAATTACTAGAGTGTGCACCAACTCAGCAGTGGTCTCTGGCTGTCGGAGAAAGCTGAATGAGCTCACAGCACACACAAACGTGAGACTCACGTGGGTACCAAGCCACAGCGGGATCCCAGGTAACGCAAAAGCGGATGAGCTTGCAAAGAACGGCACAAGCCTGCACTCAACCGAAGTATTACAGGATATTGGTATTCCATTTGCCTCGTGCAAGGAGACCATAGCCGAAATAACCTCGAACCTAGCGGAGCGAAGGTGGAGGTATGAAGACACCTGCGAGGTAACCAGGCAAATATGGCCTCACCGAAACAGGAAAAGAAGCACCAACATCGTCTCTCTAAAAAGAAACGATATCAGACTGGCAGTGGGAGTCATCACGGGACACTGTCCCATTGGCTAGCACGCTGAGAGTCTGGGCATAGCGAAGCGGGACTACTGCAGAGGCTGCCTGGACGAGGAGGAAGAGGAGAGTGTTCAGCATTACCTATGCCAATGCCCCTCTCTGACCGCAACACGATTGCTCTTCTTAGGCCGAACTTGGATGATCTCTCTGACCTCGCATCACTAGATGCGCAGACTCTCATGAGGTTCATCCACGGCTCGAAATGGTTTGACAAAATCCCCTGAGGGTTGTACTCCAAGTACCGTGGTAACACAACGGGCCCATCTGAGGCCTATGTGAGCATTAGCTGCCACTTAAACCTAACCTAACCTTGTCGGCTGTAGGGACTCATTATTGACAAGATGAGTTGCACAGGTTCGGGTTTTTCCTAAACCGTTTTATGGCCCAGACCGTTTTATAAGCGGGCTGGAGCTGATCAAACAAAGCCGATAGGTTCGGGTTTTTCTTAATCGTTTTATGGCCCAGACCGTTTTATAAGCGGGCTGGAGCTGATCAAACAAAGCCGATAGGTTCGGGTTTTTCTTAATCGTTTTATGGCCCAGACCGTTTTTATGAGCGGGCTGGAGCCGATCAAACAATACCGATTTTTCCTCCCTCTTACTTGGCGTCAGCACCAATAGGAGGGAAGAACGAACAACCAATCGGGACAACGGAAAACCTCTCCCACCAAAGTTACCAGAGAGAAGATGCGTTTGACCGAGGGATAAAAGGACGGGACGGGAGTGACAAATGGACAGTTTTTAGAAACAACTTCGAGAGACAACTTCGAAACAACATCCAGACACAACTTCCAGCAGAACATCAGTGAACACAACTCCCAGCAGAACATCAGAGACAACTTCCACAACTCGCATCAAAACCGGCAAGCGTCACGTGACGCGCAATAAAAAGTTACATCGTCTCCGGGTTTGTTACTTTCCTTTTCTCCACACACTACCCCGTCACCAAATCGGCATTTAAAAATATAGCGGTGGTAGCGTTAATACGTAAGTAACCAAAAAACATAGATGCAGTGAAAATAAATTGTGTGACGTTTATTAAAATTTAATTAATAATTCTTATTTTGAATCAAGAAGTTTTGGTCTCTCAATCTGAATTTATCTGGCTCTAATATAACTTAACCTAACCATAACCTAATCCAGATTGTGTCAAGATTAGAATTTTTCAAAATTATCGATAAGAAACAATTATTTTTTTGTAGATTCAAGACAATTTTAATATGCTTCGTAGATAATAGTATATTTTGCAACTAGGGCGGTAAGTTCTCTATTGGTCATGAGAGCGAGATTGGGCGCACAAACAACGTGAGTACGCACATTCGCTCGAGAGGACAATTGACAATACCGCCCGTGTTGCAAATATTATTTTTTATTACTCATGCGAGGGGACGTATCTTACAAGTTTGGGATCCGAGGCCGTCCAAAAAAGGTGAAGAACTTGCTTTTTCAATTGTCTCCGGTGGTGTGGTTTCGCAATAAGAGCTCTCAGTCTGCGGTATCACCAAAGAATTTACACTCATTTTAAAACGTTTTAACGTACTTTAATTTTAATTTTGTAATTAAATAAAATTTTTGTCACTTTCACGTCACTTTTTTAATATTTAGGTCTTGATTGTGTTTATTTTATTTATTTAATTGTTTTTTTTTAATGTAACTTAGCCATATTGAATATTTGCGTGCGTTATCCAAGTTATGGTGACAGTTCTACTATCCTGTTTCGTGCCGCTGCTGATAAAATAAAAATCATTATGATGATCGCCGACGTCCTCGGAGGGCATGGCACGTAAAGAAGAAGAAGATCTAAGTTATGTGGTAATAATGCTAATTGTCGATGTAGCAAAAAATGACATTTTTCGTACAAAAAAACGTGCGTCAAAATAGTACTTTTAACGCATGAGTAATAAAAAATAATGTATGATACTCGTGTGTGAAAGGATTTTGTGCACTCATTGGAAAACCCTTTAATTCACTACAAAAACTTTCTTAAAAATGCGACACAATATAGCATCTTTGCCTCTTCAATAGAGAAAACAACAAATTGATTTACGTTTGCATTTTTTTGGATTTTTATTGAGGACAGCGTATAAATGTTCAAAATAAAAGGGATTATAAAATCGTTAATAATTTCTCATTTCCAGCCAGTAATTGATTACATTCGTCCTTTCTAGCAAAGCACTTATCAACTTTATTGCACAATAAATATTTTCTTATTTTTCGCATTTCCTTTCTCCTCCATAAAACTATCGACGAAAAAAAAAATCAGGAATGGGAAAAGTTTTTATTTGACGTAGACAGATAATTTATAAGCGAGATAAAAGGTGCATCTGAAACTCATTAAATAAACAGTTTGGAATGTGAAATTTTAAAAACATTTTTTTGCATATCAAGCTATAAACAAGATAAAAAAAATTTTTTTCGTTTTAAAATAAAGTGATTTATGAATTGCAGGAAAGGAGATAGGGAAGCAGCGCCGTATTTTCGCGCACAGCTGTAATTATTTTGGCGCCAGATTGTTGATATTGTTAGGAAAATTAATTAAAACCACAATAATTACGAGACGAGAGCCGACATGAGGTCACTTTAATGAAGTTATTTTAGATAATTTTTTATCAAGAGGTTAAATATTGATAAACGGCGATTTTAAAAACAACGCCGCAGAAGCAGCAAACAAAAATTCGAAAAATGTCGACGGAAATAAATAAATATTTCAAGAGAAAAAGAGAAGTGCGTGGGCAAAAAGCAAGAAACAAGTCCATCCTTAGTGGGTTAAAATGAAACGTTTTCTTTTTCTGCAATTTCTTTTCAACCCAAAAAAAAAACGATAAAGTAAAAAGCTCCCACGCACCACCAACAACTTTGAGATAATAAAAATTCTACAAAAAATGTTTCTAAAATTATGATTTTCAGGAAAGTTGCCAATTTAGGTTTCTGTGCTAAAAACTCAAACGCGGTTTTATTTATTACCGGTTTCAACGTGTCTCACCTCTTAAATTCAAGTGCCCTTACGATCCCAAAGTGCATAAACTACACCGGACAGAAGCAGAACAAGAATGCGAGGATAAATAATAAATTAAATTTAGAATCTGTAGCAGCTGGAAACTAAAGAAAGTATAATTAACATGCGGAATGAATTCCTCCAGTCTATTTAGTAAAACGTGTGAAGGAGATTAAATGGATTCGTGCAAACAAATAAATAAAACGCGTGGCCATCAGCATCCTTTTGATTGTAATCAAATTTACATTAACAATTTTACATAACAATAAATGTAAATTTGCGACTTATTTCGGACTAATCTTGAAATTCAAAACAAAAACTCTCACTTGCAATGTTTTATAGATGTTACGGTAAAAGTACAAAATCGGTATTTATTTATTTATTAACCTACTGGCATATGGAAACCACATACAAAAAAAAATATATAAATTTAAAAATAAAAATACAAAAATATCACAAAACACAAAATAAACTCGAATTTCCTTTATAATACACCTACTCTGCTACCAGTTTGCTCTTTCCATCTTTTTATCCGTCTCAGCAGTTTCAGACCCTTTCCGCTATCATTCATACATTCCTCTCATTTCTTTCCTTCCCGCCTCTCTCCCTCATTCTATTCACCCCTTGTACACTCTTCCATCCAATGCTCCCAAGTATCCTTTGCTGTCCCACAAACACTACACTTTCTATGCTCCTTACTCATCCAGTATCTTCTTCCACGCTCCTCACATCCACACCTATACCTTGCTAACAAGACTTGTGCATCGTCCTCTTGATTTACACTTAAATAGGTTGGTAACCGCCCATGTACCTGTATCTTTACGTACCCTTTATGAAAATTACTACTTTCTATTTTGCTTTGCCGCTCCTGTTTTTTGCTTTGCCTTTCGGCCCACCCTGCCCTTTCCTGCTTTAGCTTTTCGAGCCCCTCACCAGATATACCACCTCTTTCATACAATTTCCTCTTATTCTTACCCCAGTCACTCCCTTTCATACCGCCTACTCCCACTCGATTTACCATTCTAAAAACCTCTTTTATTAACCTTTCATCTCCCATTTCACTCACCTTATATTTATACCTTATGACCTTTCTTGCAGCCAGGACTGCCTCCTTGCACGCATTCACCTCCTGGAGGACAATGTAACTAGGTGTCGACCTATTAAGCTTCAGGATTTTTTTGAAAAACTTTAACTGGACTCTCTCTATCCTCTCTTCCTCTCTCGTCCCCCAGACTTCTGAGCCATACAATAAAATGCTTCTCGCACACACCTTCCACACCGTCTCAGCCGCCCTGAAGTTTCCTTCGAATTTATTTCTCCATTCATTCCAGACTCGCCCAGCTGCCACCCACGCTTTCTTCGCTACATACTCCACATGTTCTCTATTGCTACCTCCATTTCCAAATACATACCCCAGATACTTAAACTTTTGCACCTCCTCGATTTCCCCCCCTCTCCATTCAAACCTCTCTTTCTTGAACTTCCCACCTCTTTTGAACCGCATCCATTTAGTTTTTTCCCACATTCACACTCAAATCTCTCCTTTCAAAAAACCCTCTCACCCTTTCAATTACTTCTCTCAATTCCCCAGCTGTCTTGGCAAATACAACTACATCATCAGCGTATGCTAAACTCCACACCTTTGTTCTCCCTACCACCACTCCTCCAGCTTGTCCGTCTGCTAAAACTCTTTCCAAATCAGCCACATAGAGATTGAAAAGTGTGGGGCTCAGTGGACATCCCTGCCTCAGGCCCTTTTTTATCTCGAAATATTCCGTTACACACTCATTCACCCTGATCTTACACACCGTTTCCCTATACACCTCCCTTACATTCCTCCCCACCCTCTCCGAAATACCCTTTTTAACCAAACATTCATACAATCTCCCTCTATCTACGGAATCATACGCTGCTTTCAGGTCGATAAAAAGAGCAAACAGGCTCCCAGATCTAATTTCCTGATCAATTATAAATCTAAGTGTTATCAGTTGTTCGACTGTGCCTCTTCCCTCTCTGAATCCTGCTTGCACCTCTGGTATTAACTGCTTTTCCTCTGCTTCTTTTCTCAACCGCCCTTCTAGAATCTTGGCGAACATTTTGTAGGACGAGTTCATCAGCATGATCCCCTGTAATTCTCCACCCTTTCCTTGTCCCCATTTTTGTGGATTGGCTGTATTATCCCCTCTTTCCAGCTCTCTGGGATACCCCTTGTCCCTTTCCATATCTTGTTGAACTCCTCCGTAAGCTTGTCGTTACATTTATCTGGTACTAACTTCCACGCTTCATTTCCCACTCCGTCCGGTCCCGCCGCTTTCTTCTGCATTAAGGCTGCAAATACCTGGTGTACTTCCCCGGCAGTAATTTCTTCTTCACCTACTTCTTCAACAGTCTGTTCCCTTCTAACACTGTCTTTCCCTCGATCCAACGTTATCTCCACTCCTTCCAATAGAACCATATAGTGCCTTAACCAGGTTTCCTTAGGTATACTGTCTGGAATTCGCTCCTTCCTCTTGCTCTTCTCCTTTAAATATTTCCACAGCTGCGCTTCAGTTTTAAAATCGAGTATTCGTTGTCGCTCTCTTCTCTCTCACATTTCTTCCTTTCTCCTCTCCAGGTTTCGCAAGTCCGCTCTCGTACTTAACCACAGTTCCTTGTCACCGGTACCCTCTCTCCACCTTCTCGTCACCTCTCTATATTTTTGTTTCTCCCTTATGAATTCCTTATCCGCCCATAATCTTCCCACTGTTCCTTCTGTGACTTTCCTCCTGACCATTGCTGTTTCCATTTCATCGGTTATCATATCTATATCTTTTAAATTATCCCAGTCTATTGCCTCCATTCTTAATTTAAACAGCTTCGTCGCACCGCTATCCCACCTGGTAAGCCATTTTTCTTTCCTGGACCCCTCTTCTACCTGCTGCTTTAACGTGATCAGTATTGGCATATGGTCAGATTCACCTTTCACTCCGATCTCCATCTCTCTAATTTCTTGCCTAGCGGAGTCTTTAACAACTGCAATGTCTATCACCGACACCCCCCCCAGCACTCCCAAACGTATACTGTCCCTCCCAGTCCCCTTCCACACACCCATTCAAGACATCCCATTGACTTTCCCTTACCCACTCTGCCCATTCTTTTCCTTCCGCATTCCTCGTTTTGTCCTTAGATTTCCTTCGTAGTACTTTACCAGCTCTATCCACCGTGTTGAACTGCTCCTCTCCTATCCTCACATTCCAATCACCTCCTAGCAGCAAGTTTGTCGATGCCGTATCTTCTATATTACACCTTATGCACTCTTTAATTCTTTCCAGCCCCTTATTGTTATACACCGTGGCTATCTGCCACCAGCCTCCCTTCAGCTCTACCTCCCTGAAAACTATACCCTCCACCTCTTGTTGTAATCTCTCCGCTTCCCTGATACCACACTTGATCCCTGTTACTATCCCCCCCTTTGCCCTTCCGTAGCCACTCTCCCTCAGGGCCGGTTGCATCTTCCATTTGTACTCCTTGGGAAGTCTCTCTTTACAGTTCTCCCATTCTTTTTCTTGGACCCAGGACTCCACTATTCCAATTATTTCGAATCCCTTCAAGAAGGCTATGAAAGAGCCGTCCTCCCTTTCCAGTTTTTTCCTAAGCCCAGCCACATTCCAAAATAATATCTTAACATTTTCCCTTTTCGATCCGTCCTTGTGTTTCTGTCCCTTTCTTCTTTGGTCCCTTACTCGTTTTTTCCCCCTTCGGACCAAGGTACCCATTTCCCGTCTATTTCAACTCTTTTATAGCCTACTTTGACCCGATGACCCATTTCCTTGAGCTCCTTTGCCTTCCTTAATAACTCCTTCTGGATTCCCTGCTCCTTCGGGGTGAAATCGTCTTGTATAAAAATATTTGTTCCTTTTAGCTTGTGCTTATTTCTCATTATCTCCCTTTTTGCCTCCCAACATTCAAGCTTTAACAAAATTGGGCCTTTGTTATCTCCTTTAGAGCCGAGCTGGTATGCATTCACGAAACCCTCGTTAATTCCTAACCTTTCCATAAACGTTTTCTTTGCCTCTTCTAGCCATGTTTCTCCTTCAATTCCGTAAATTACGATGTTATTTCTTATCTCCCTCCTTAATCTCCTCTCTTCAATATCCTTTAGGCTAATCAGTTCTTCCCTCAGCGCTTGTCGTTCCTCCTCCCACCAACTCTCGGTTCTTTCCTTCTCCTCCTTAACTGATTCCGCTGCATCCTCCAGCTTCGACATCCTATTCTTTATTTCCTTATTCTCATCCCTTATTGCCCTCAGCTCCGATAACAATTCTTTTCTCCAGTCCTTTTCTACTTCTTCCTCCTCCTTCCGTCTCTTCACCACTCTTTCCAGCTTTTCCTCCAGCCTTCTGTTTTCCCTTCTCATTTCCTTCAGCTTTCCGTCTACTGCTGTGAACTCCTTTTTAATTTCTTTTAATTCCTGTAGAATTCTATCTAGCTGCTCACTCTGCACTGTACTACTCTCACCTCTTCCTATATCTTTAATCTCATCTTTTTTCGACCTTTTAGCTATCTGAATCGGTGACCGATTTAGCTTTGCGCATCTTTCAAACGGACTCATCGACTCACTGTTCGCTCTCGGTCTGTTCTCGTATTCGTCCATTCTCAAGCTAGAACTATTCACATATGGTGGAGAACACGGCTACTAGTTCAGCTATTCCTCACTAGATGCGCACTGTAGAGCTGAATAGGTGATTACCCTGACGTGCCGCAGCTACCAATAGTATCTTATCACCCCGTGTCTTTTATCACAAACATACGCGACCTTTCACTTTCCTCACAACCAAAACAACTAAAAGAAAAACTAAACCTTTAAAAGGAAACCAATCAAAACAGCTCCCACTAACTAAAATCAGATACTCGCGCGATAAACCACACTATCTTTATTTTAACCGAAAAAACAGCTTATTAAAATCATCTAGAAATTAATTTATCGAGCACTGTAACGCACGTGTTCACTAGCTGAGGACAACCTCCGTATCACAAAATCGATATATGCAGGGCGCTTTTTCCCACTGGGCATTGCGGCACGTGCCCAGGGGCCGCAATCATAGGGGCCCTCTAGTTCCTGCCAGATGACCAAACGATAACCGATATTTATTACGAAAAAACATTGTTAACCCAGAAAAATCAAGCGATAATGAATCTGACTACAATGAACTATCTCAAAGAACAAGACGTAGAAGCTCACGGCAGATTTTTTTTGACGGCTCTGCGCCGTCAACCCAACTGAATGGAAAAGAGAAATTCAATGTCTAAACGAGTTGAGACAAAGTTGCAAAGAATTTGCTGAAATCAATTAACGAGAAAGAGTTGGAAATGGAATGTCTGCATTTAACAGAATACTAGGAAATATACTGAAAATGAAGGAACTAATAGTATATTGGAAATATATCATCTTTTGAAAGAAAAGAAAATTGAAGATGCATTTCCAAATGTAGAAATCGCATTCAGAATCGCATTCAGAAAAACCTAACTGCAGCGATGGGCTGCCGCAGGGAGCCCTACTCGCCCGATTGCTCTTCAACTTCGGATATGCAGATGACTGGGTTATAGCTACAAGAGACCAAACGTTCGTAGAAACTGAAGCTACCCTGACATGCGACCTAAGAACACTGGGAGCTTACTTTCGCAAGTGGCGATTAAAACCCAACCCCACAAAGACTGAAACGTCTTGGATGATAGGGAACTACAGGTCTTCTATGTTTCTTCTCCAAATTGTAAAGAATAAAAAATGAGCCAGTTTGTCGTTGTTGTCCATTCCATGTTACATGTCTTGCCCAGACAATGGACCAAGGTGTTATAGAGGCCACGAAGAGACTTTAAAGGAAAGGCCTTATGCTCCAATTGTTAGGAGAATACCAGTTCATCCGGTTTTTGAAATGTCTGCACATAAAAGAAGCAATTTATATAGTAGCTCTTGTCTCCAATTGTGCAAACGAAAACAATATGGAAAAGGCACTTGATAAAATAATGGCATTAGAAGACACTGAAATAGAGCAAGAGAATGAATTGAAAGATCAAGAACTATTATTATTATTATTTGGCACTAAATTTGTTCTTTTCCTTCCTTTCACTGGTGCTACAGTCTCAAGCAGGACCTGGACACAAGTATACGTGGTCCGTTAGAAAAGTATCCGACCTTTAGCCGGTTAAAGAAAAACTGGAATACCTGGAGCGTTGGAAACCTAATCACCCTCAAAGTAGTCTCCTTCGAACTCCACACACTTCTCCCAGCGGTGCCGCCATTGTTGGAAGCATTCCGAAAAGGCCTCTTTCGTAATCGACTTTAGCTCAACTGTCGTTGCAGCCATAATGTCCTCTCTTGTCTGAAATCGCGTTCCTTTCAATGGCCGCTTGACTTTGGGGAATAGCCAGAAGTCGTAGCGGGCCATATCAGGAGAGTAAGAAGCCTGCCGAGCCAGAGGAGTCTGTTTTTTCGCCAAAAAATTGTGAACCAAGTGCGAAGAATGTGCTGAAGCATCTTCCGAATGGTTTCCACCTGGTTGTCGCACAGTTTCTGGCAAAATTTGATGCAGTAGCGCTGCTCCAGTCGTTCCGTCATTTTACTTGCATTGAAAAACCGACGAAAGCGCTACACACTACGTCATTCGAACACTGCTGGACAGCAACTGACGCTATCTACAGGCGGGGAAAAATTCACGCATGCGCACAAGGTTCAAGGTCAGCTCATGCAAGCGCGCTTGATTCAAATCCATCAGGTTTTCAAAATAAAAAATAAGGTCGGATACTATTCTAACAGTCCACGTAGTTTGAATTTGTTGACAGACAAAATTTCTTAGAAAGTTACCAAAATTTGGACAGACAACCAGTTGCAACAATTTACAAAATTTTTGTTTTCGTTTTGAATTTGTGGACAGACAAATTTTCTAAGGAATTCTCCAAAATTTAGATAGACAAACCAATTTAAGTACTTCCAAAATATTTTTCAAGTTGCTGTGAAAAACTGTCGTGTCCTAATTATGGTGCCTTGAAGAACTAAGACAATATTTTGAAAATTCGTGTCTTAGTTGTGGTGCCTTGAGGAACCAAGAATTTTTTTTGAAAATTTGTGTTTCAAAATTGTATCTTTGGGTCGTCGTTTAGGCGTCGTCCATTAATCACGTGTAATTTTTTAATTTCAATTTCAGTCATTAACTTTTGGCAGCGTTGTGTCGGATTTATAAAAATTTTAGACTTAGATATTCAACATGACTCGCTAAAAAAGGTTCGTATTCAGCTAACAGTTCCAAAATCATACAATAATTTCCGTTATTCATATCACCGACCTATTCATTTTCCCTCTATAGCACACAACCGAAGAAAAATTATTACATATAAGAAATTGCATGACTCAATCCACAGAGGCGGCTTTTCTTTACAGCGGCTTTTCTTTTCGGTGGCTTTTTCGTTTGTATCGCCGGTCTATATCTGTCTCTCTCAGATGCCACTAAGCGGCGTATGCCCCTAACAGCTCGGCCCCGTCGATCCTGCTTTGGAGCAACCACTACTACGCAAATTGTAGAAAAAAAATAATTTAACAATATGTTAAACATTTACATATTGAATTGTTTGTGTGGACCTAATAACATTTATATTAAGGTATATAAAAATGAATCTTTTTAATTTCTGTACGACAAAAAAATGTTGGCCCCAAATCTGCCGTCCCTAAAATCTGCCGCCCTAGGCTCCAGCCTACTCAGCCTGTAAATCCAGCACTGTCTCCTGGTTTAGACATTGTTTTCAGACAAAACATACGCGGCAACGATTTACGCACGTATTCGGCGTCAAAATCACAGACTTGTAATGTGTCGCGCGCCGCTTTTCGGTTTAAAAATCGCACGTTCAAAAAAAAATTACACGCGAAATCTTAATACAACCGCCCGCCCCCCTACCTCCGGGTGTTTCGTGATTCCCCCCCCACCCCGAATTTTGAAAATTCGCGTCTCAAAATCATGTTGTAATTATGAAGCCTTGAGGAACCAAGACGAAATTTTGCAAATTCGCGTTTCAAAATCGTGTCTTAATAG
Organism: Phosphuga atrata; assembly: GCA_944588485.1. Classification (NCBI taxonomy): domain Eukaryota; kingdom Metazoa; phylum Arthropoda; class Insecta; order Coleoptera; family Silphidae; genus Phosphuga; species Phosphuga atrata. The sequence goes on from CALYMW010000527.1 coordinate 81,123, forward strand.
TGGTGTCTTGAGGAACCAAGACATAATTTTGAAAATTCGCGTTTGAAAATCTTATCTTTGTTGTGGTGCTTTTAGGAATCAAGACAATATTTTAAAAGTTCGCGTTTCAAAAAAGTGTCCTAATTATGGACCCTTGAGGAACCAAGATAGAATTTTGAAAATTCGCCTCTCAAAATCATGTTCTAATTATGGAACCTTGAGGAACAAGGACAAAATTTGAAAATTTGCGTCTCGAAATCATGTTCTAATTATGGAGCCTTGAGGAACCAAGACACAATTTTGAAAATTCGCGTTTTAAAATCGTGTCTTAGTTGTGGTGGCTTTGGGAACCAAGAATTTTTTTTTTAAATTCGCGTTTCAAAATCGTGTCTGAATAGTGGTGTCTCGAGGAACCAAGACATAATTTTGAAAATTCGCGTTTTAAAATCGTGTCTTAGTTGTGGTGGCTTTGGGAACCAAGAATTTTTTTTTTAAATTCGCGTTTCAAAATCGTGTCTGAATAGTGGTGTCTTGAGGAACCAAGACATAATTTTGAAAATTCGCGTTTTAAAATCGTATCTTAGTTGTGGTGCTTTGAGGAATCAAGACAAAATTTTAAAAGTTCGCGTTTTAAAATAGTGTCCTAATTATGGAACGTTGAGGAACCAAGATATAATTTTGAAAATTCGTGTCTCAAAATCATGTTCTAATTATGGAGCCTTGAGGAACTAGGACAAAATTTGGAAATTCGCGTCTCAAAATCAAGTTCTAATTATAGAGCCTTGAGGAACCAAGACAAAATTTTGAAAATTCGCGTTTTAAAATAGTGTCTTAGTTGTAGTGGCTTTAGGAACCAAGCCAAAATTTTGAAAATTCGCGTTTCAAAATCGTTTCTTAGTTGTGATATCTTGAGAAACCAAGACAAAATTTTGAAAATTCGCATCTCAAAATCATGTTGTAATTATGGAACCTTGAGGAACGAGGACAAAATTTTCAAAATTCGCGTTTTAAAATCGTGTCTGAATAGTGGTGTCTTGAGGAACCAAGACATAGTTTTAATATCGTATCTTAGTATGGTGCTTTGAGGAATTAAGACAAAATTTTAAAAATCCGCTTTTCAAAATAGTGTCCTAATTATGGAACCTTGAGGAACCAAGATAAAATTTTGAAAATTCGCGTCTCAAAATCATGTTTTAATTATGGAGCCTTGAGAAACCAAGACAAAATTTCAAAAATTCCCGTCTCAAAATCATGTTATAACTATGGAGCCTTGAGAAACCAAGACAAAATTTTGAAAATTCGCGTTTCAAAATCGTGTCTGAATAGTGGTGTCTTAAGGAACCAAGACATAATTTTGAAAATTCACATTTTTAAAATCGTATCTTAGTTGCGGTGCTTTGATGAATCAAGACAAAATTTTTAAAAGTTCGCGTTTCAAAATAGTGTCCTAATTATGGAACCTTGAGGAGCCAAGATATAATTTTGAAAATTTTCGTCTCAAAATCGTTTCCTAATTATGGAGCCAATTATTGGAAAATTTAGAAAAAGCGAAAAACAACTTTAATTATTAAGCTTGAAACAAAGAGTTACGCAAAATCTCAATTTTCTTGCAAATTTTTGTAAAAAATTTAAAAAAAATCTAATCAAAATTGTGTCTAAATGTTGGATTTTCAAAAAACTTTTGTTGGATTTACAAAATTCTTTCCCGTTTCTGAGAAAACTCAAAATAAAAAATTAACTTTCAACAAAAATCTCAAATTCCTTGAAAATTTTGAGAATATTTCAACAAATATTTCAAATGAAAATTGTGACTAAATGTTGACATTATAAAAAAACTTTTGTTGGATTTCCAAAATTCTTTCTGGTTTTTGTGGAATCTCAAAATCAAAAACCAACTTTAATTGTTGAGCTTGAAACAAAAAGCTGCATAAAATCCTAATTTTCTTGTAAATTTTAGAAAAAATTTCGAAAAATATTTCAAATGAAAATTACGACCATTGTTGGATTTTCAAAAAACGTTTCATACATTTCCCACACTCTTTCATCCTATTGAGAAAACTCTAAATTAAAAACCAACTTAATTATTGAGCTTGAAACACAAGTTGCGCCAAATCTTAATTTTATGCAAATTTTTGTAAAAAATAAAAAAAAAAATGTAATCAAAATTGTGTCTAAATGTTGGATTTTCAAAAAACTTTTGTTGGATTTACAAAATTCTTTCGCTTTTTTGTTACCAGTAATGCTAGGTCAACTGCAAATCTGATAGTGGTTACTCATTCGGGTTGTGTCATTTTGAGCACTCCGTCGTACAACCCGTTCCAATATGTGGGGCCTAGGACCGATCTGATCTTGTCTGTCTGGTCTTGTCTGTATGCTCTTGTCTGTCTGGTCGTGTCTGTTCAACCTTGTCTGTCTAACCTTGTCTGTCTAGCCTTGTCTGTCTGGTCTTGTCTGTCTGCTCTTGTGTATCTGGTCTTGTCCATCTGGTCTTGTCTGTCTGACCTTGTCTGTCTGGTGTCGCTTGTCTGTTGTTGTCTGTCTAGTTTCTTGAGAAAACTCAAAATAAAAAAGGAACTTTAATTATTAGGCTTGAAACAAAAAGTTGCGCAAAATCTCAATTTTCTTGCAAATTTTGGGAAAATTTCGAAAAATATTTCAAATGAAAATTGTGACTAAATGTTGGATTTTCAAAAAAACTTTTGTTGGATTTACAAAATTCTTTCGCGTTTTTTATAAAACTCAAAATCAAAAAACAACTTGACTTATTAAGCTTGAAGCACAAAGTTGCGCAAAATCTAAACTTACTTTTGGGAAAATTTATAAAAATAGTTCAAATGAAAATTGTGACTAAATGTTAGATTTTTATAAAGCTTTTATTGGATTTCCAAAATTCTTTCTGGTTTTTCAGGAAGCTCCAAATCAAAAACCAACTTTAATTATTAAAACTAAGGTTGAGAGAAAAAGTTGCGCAAAATCGCAATTTTCTTGCAAATTCTGGAAAGATTTCAAAAAATATTTCAAATCAAAATTGTGACTAAATGTTGGATTTTCAGAAAACTTTTTAGCTATTGTCAGGGTTCGGCGAGCATGTATCTGTAGGTTTTAAAATTGATTCAAAATCTGCGTATACAACAAAGGTTATACGCATTTTCCGATCGAAATTTTGAAATATTAATATATTGCCCGGGGTCATATCACCTCTCTTATCTTTTACAAGGTCTTCTGTCGGCATATTAGTGTAAATTTTGTTACAGTAATTCAATTTATGTTGATTAAAAGTTGACTCGGTTGAATAAAAGGTAAGACAATAATCACATAAATATTTTTTTCTACAATCTGATGTGATCCGACTTCTTACAAGTCGCGAAATATCTTTAATATATACATAATGACCTTTAACCCCCTCTTCCAAATATAATAGATTTACATGTCTTTCCCTAGTCTCGTTAGTATGGAAAATGGGTCCTACAACGTCATGCTGTTTAGATTTAAAATTAAACTCCAAACCATAAACGTTAATGCTAATGTTATTCATCTGTTCAAATTGAGAAATGTCCTTAATTTTAAGTGGAAACTTATTCATATTTTAAAATTGAAGAAAAGTGGGGATATGATGCCAGACGATGAGGATTTTCATTCGCGGGCTTTTTTAAAACTTCTCAACTATTAAACTTGAAACACGAAGTTGCGTAAAATCTCAATTTTCTTGAAAATTTTGATAGAATTTAGAAAAATATTTCAAATCAAAATTGTAACTAAATGTTGGATTTTCAAAAAAACTTTTGTTGGATTTACAAAATTCTTTCGCATTTTTGATAAAACTCAAAATCAAAAAACAACTTTACTTATTAAGCTTGAAGCACAAAGTTGCGCAAAATCTAAACTTCCTTTTGGGAAAATTTATAAAAATAGTTCAAATGAAAATTGTGACTAAATGTTAGATTTTTATAAAGCTTTTATTGGATTTCCAAAATTCTTTCTGGTTTTTCAGGAAACTCCAAATCAAAAACCAACTTTAATTATTAAAACTAAGGTTGAGAGAAAAAGTTGTGCAAAATCGCAATTTTCTTGCAAATTCTGGAAAGATTTCAAAAAATATTTCAAATCAAAATTGTGACTAAATGTTGGATTTTCAGAAAACTTTGATTGGATCTACAAAATTCTTTCTGGTTTTTCGAGAAGCTTTAAATCAAAAACCAACTTTAATTATTAAGCTTGACAGAAAAAGTTGGCAAAATCTCATTTTTTTTTTGCAAATTCTGGAAAGATTTCAAAAAATATTTCAAATCAAAATTGAGACTGAATGTTGGATTTTCAGAAAACTTTGGTTGTAGATCCAACCAAAGTTTCTGAAATTCTTCAAAATTCTTTGTCGTTTTTGAAAAAGCTCAAAACAAAAATTAACTTTAATTATTAAGCTTGAAACCTAAAGTTGCGCAAAATCGCAATTTTCTTGAAAATTTTGGTAAAATCTTTAAACAAATATAAAATATTTTAAACAAAAATTTTGACTAAATGTGGGATTTTGTTGGAAAACTTTTGTTGGATTTCCAAAATTCTTTCTGGTTTCTCTGGAAGCTCCAAATAAAAAACAAACTTTAATTATTGAGCTTGAAACAAACAGTTGCGCAAAATAACAATTTTCTTGCAAATTTTGTAAAAATATCGAAAAATATCTCAAATGAAAATGGTGACTAAATGTTGGATTTTCAAAAAACTTTTGTTGGATTTACAAAATTCTTTCTGGTTTTTAAGAAAACTCAAAATAAAAAATCAACTTTAATTATTAAACTTAGTTTTAATATCGTATAAAGACATAGTTTTAATATCGTATCTTAATATGGTGCTTTGAGGAATTAAGACAAAATTTTAAAAATCCGCTTTTCAAAATAGTGTCCTAATTATGGAACCTTGAGGAACCAAGATAAAATTTTGAAAATTCGCGTCTCAAAATCATGTTCTAATTATGGAGCCTTGAGGAACCAACATATAATTTTGAAAATTTGCGTCTCAAAATCGTTTCCTAATTATGGAGCCAATTATTGGAAAATTTAGAAAAAGCAAAAACCAACTTTAATTATTAAGCTTGAAACAAAGAGAGACACAAAATCTCAATTTTCTTGCTAATTTTTGTAAAAAATTAATAAAAAATCTAATCAAAATTGTCTTTAAATGTTGGATTTTCAAAAAACTTTTGTTGGATTTACAAAATTCTTTCCCGTTTCTGAGAAAACTCAAAATAAAAAATTAACTTTAATTATTGCGCAAAATCTCAAATTCCTTGAAAATTTTGAGAATATTTCAACAAATATTTCAAATGAAAATTGTGACTAAATGTTGACATTTTTAAAAAAATTTGTTGGATTTCCAAAATTCTTTCTGGTTTTTGTGGAAGCTCCAAATCAAAAACCAACTTTAATTATTAAGCTTGAAACGATCAGTTGGGCAAAATAAATCTCAATTTTCTAGCAAATCTTGGAAATACTCTAAAAATATTTCAAATAAAAATTCTGAAGAAAAAATAAATGCTGGATTTTTAAAAAAACTTTTATTGGATTTCCAAAATTCTTTCTGGTTTTTGTGGAATCTCAAAATCAAAAACCAACTTTAATTATTGAGCTTGAAACAAAAAGCTGCACAAAATCCTAATTTTCTTGTAAATTTTTGAAAAAATTTCGAAAAATATTTCAAATGAAAATTATGACCATTGTTGGATTTTCAAAAAACTTTTCATGCATTTCCCACACTCTTTCATCCTATTGAGAAAACTCTAAATTAAAAACCAACTTAATTATTGAGCTTGAAACACAAGTTGCGCCAAATCTAAATTTTATGCAAATTTTTGTAAAAAATTTAAAAAAAAATTGTAATCAAAATTGTGTCTAAATGTTGGATTTTCAAAAAACTTTTGTTGGATTTACAAAATTCTTTCGCTTTTTTGTTACCAGTAATGCTAGGTCAACTGCAAATCTGATAGTGGTTACTCATTCGGGTTGTGTCATTTTGAGCACTCCGTCGTACAACCCGTTCCAGTATGTGGGGCCTAGGACCGATCTGATCTTGTCTGTCTGGTCTTGTCTGTCTGGTAGTGTCTGTCCAACCTTGTCTGTCTAACCTTGTCTGTCTAGCCTTGTCTGTCTAGCCTTATCTGTCTGGTCTTGTCTGTCTGGTCTTGTGTATCTGGTCTTGTCCATCTGGTCTTGTCTGTCTGATCTTGTCTGTTGTTGTCTGTCTAGTTTCTTGAGAAAACTCAAAATAAAAAAGGAACTTTAATTATTAGGCTTGAAACAAAAAGTTGCGCAAAATCTCAATTTTCTTGCAAATTTTGGGAAAATTTCGAAAAATATTTCAAATGAAAATTGTGACTAAATGTTGGATTTTAAAAAAAACTTTTGTTGGATTTACAAAATTCTTTCGCGTTTTTGATAAAACTCAAAATCAAAAAACAACTTGACTTATTAAGCTTGAAGCACAAAGTTGCGCAAAATCTAAACTTTCTTTTGGGAAAATTTATAAAAATAGTTCAAATGAAAATTGTGACTAAATGTTAGATTTTTATAAAGCTTTTATTGGATTTCCAAAATTCTTTCTGGTTTTTCAGGAAGCTCCAAATCAAAAACCAACTTTAATTATTAAAACTAAGGTTGAGAGAAAAAGTTGCGCAAAATCGCAATTTTCTTGCAAATTCTGGAAAGATTTCAAAAAATATTTCAAATCAAAATTGTGACTAAATGTTGGATTTTCAGAAAACTTTTTAGCTATTGTCAGGGTTCTGCGAGCATGTATCTGTAGGTTTTAAAATTGATTCAAAATCTGCGTATACAACAAAGGTTATACGCATTTTCCGATCGAAATTTTGAAATATTAATATATTGCCCGGGGTCATATCACCTCTCTTATCTTTTACAAGGTCTTCTGTCGGCATATTAGTGTAAATTTTGTTACAGTAATTCAATTTATGTTGATTAAAAGTTGACTCTGTTGAATAAAAGGTAAGACAATAATCACATAAATATTTTTTTCTACAATCTGATGTGATCTGACTTCTTACAAGTCGCGAAATATCTTTAATATATACATAATGACCTTTAACCCCCTCTTCCAAATATAATAGATTTACATGTCTTTCCCTAGTCTCGTTAGTATGGAAAATGGGTCCTACAACGTCATGTAGATTTAAAATTAAACTCCAAACCATAAACGTTAATGCTAATGTTATTCATCTGTTCAAATTGAGAAATGTCCTTAATTTTAAGTGGAAACTTATTCATATTTTAAAATTGAAGAAAAGTGGGGATATGATGCCAGACGATGAGGATTTTCATTCGCGGGCTTTTTTAAAACTTCTCAACTATTAAACTTGAAACACGAAGTTGCGTAAAATCTCAATTTTCTTGAAAATTTTGATAGAATTTAGAAAAATATTTCAAATCAAAATTGTACCTAAATGTTGGATTTTCAAAAAAACTTTTGTTGGATTTACAAAATTCTTTCGCATTTTTGATAAAACTCAAAATCAAAAAACAACTTTACTTATTAAGCTTGAAGCACAAAGTTGCGCAAAATCTAAACTTCCTTTTGGGAAAATTTATAAAAATAGTTCAAATGAAAATTGTGACTAAATGTTAGATTTTTATAAAGCTTTTATTGGATTTCCAAAATTCTTTCTGGTTTTTCAGGAAACTCCAAATCAAAAACCAACTTTAATTATTAAAACTAAGGTTGAGAGAAAAAGTTGCGCAAAATCGCAATTTTCTTGCAAATTCTGGAAAGATTTCAAAAAATATTTCAAATCAAAATTGTGACTAAATGTTGGATTTTCAGAAAACTTTGATTGGATCTACAAAATTCTTTCTGGTTTTTCGAGAAGCTTTAAATCAAAAACCAACTTTAATTATTAAGCTTGACAGAAAAAGTTGGCAAAATCTCAATTTTTTTGCAAATTCTGGAAAGATTTCAAAAAATATTTCAAATCAAAATTGAGACTGAATGTTGGATTTTCAGAAAACTTTGGTTGTAGATCCAACCAAAGTTTCTGAAATTCTTCAAAATTCTTTGTCGTTTTTGAAAAAGCTCAAAACAAAAATTAACTTTAATTATTAAGCTTGAAACCTAAAGTTGCGCAAAATATCAATTTTCTTGCAAATTTTGTAAAAATATCGAAAAATATCTCAAATGAAAATGGTGACTAAATGTAGGATTTTCAAAAAACTTTTGTTGGATTTACAAAATTATTTCTGATTTTTAAGAAAACTCAAAATAAAAAATCAACTTTAATTATTAAACTTAGTTTTAATATCGTATAAAGACATAGTTTTAATATCGTATCTTAATATGGTGCTTTGAGGAATTAAGACAAAATTTTAAAAATCCGCTTTTCAAAATAGTGTCCTAATTATGGAACCTTGAGGAACCAAGATAAAATTTTGAAAATTCGCGTCTCAAAATCATGTTCTAATTATGGAGCCTTGAGGAACCAAGATATAATTTTGAAAATTTGCGTCTCAAAATCGTTTACTAATTATGGAGCCAATTATTGGAAAATTTAGAAAAAGCAAAAACCAACTTTAATTATTAAGCTTGAAACAAAGAGAGACGCAAAATCTCAATTTTCTTGCTAATTTTTGTAAAAAATTTAAAAAAAATCTAATCAAAATTGTCTTTAAATGTTGGATTTTCAAAAAACTTTTGTTGGATTTACAAAATTCTTTCCCGTTTCTGAGAAAACTCAAAATAAAAAATTAACTTTAATTATTGCGCAAAATCTCAAATTCCTTGAAAATTTTGAGAATATTTCAACAAATATTTCAAATGAAAATTGTGACTAAATGTTGACATTTTTAAAAAAATTTGTTGGATTTCCAAAATTCTTTCTGGTTTTTGTGGAAGCTCCAAATCAAAAACCAACTTTAATTATTAAGCTTGAAACGATCAGTTGGGCAAAATAAATCTCAATTTTCTGAAGAAAAAATAAATTCTGAAGAAAATTTAGAAAAAAAAAATTCTGAAGAAAAAATAAATGCTGGATTTAAAAAAAAAACTTTTATTGGATTTCCAAAATTCTTTCTGGTTTTTGTGGAATCTCAAAATCAAAAACCAACTTTAATTATTGAGCTTGAAACAAAAAGCTGCATAAAATCCTAATTTTCTTGTAAATTTTGGAAAAAATTTCGAAAAATATTTCAAATGAAAATTACGACCATTGTTGGATTTTCAAAAAACGTTTCATGCATTTCCCACACCCTTTCATCCTATTGATAAAACTCTAAATTAAAAATCAACTTAATTATTGAGCTTGAAACACAAGTTGCGCCAAATCTTAATTTTATGCAAATTTTTGTAAAAAAATTTAAAAAAAAATGTAATCAAAATTGTGTCTAAATGTTGGATTTTCAAAAAACTTTTGTTGGATTTACTAAATTCTTTCGCTTTTTTGTTACCAGTAATGCTAGCTCAACTGCAAATCTGATAGTGGTTATTCGGGTTGTGTCATTTTGAGCACTCCGTTGTACAACCCGTCCAGTATGTGGGGCCTAGGACCGATCTGATCTTGTCTGTCTGGTCTTGTCTGTATGCTCTTGTCTGTCTGGTCTTGTCTGTCTAACCTTGTCTGTCTAGCCTTGTCTGTCTAGCCTTGTCTGTCTGGTCTTGTCTGGCTGGTCTTGTGTATCTGGTCTTGTCAATCTGGTCTTGTCTGTCTGGTCTTGTCTGTCTGGTCTTGTCTGCCTGGTGTCGCTTGTCTGTTGTTGTCTGTCTAGTTTCTTGAGAAAACTCAAAATAAAAAAGGAACTTTAATTATTAGGCTTGAAACAAAAAGTTGCTCATAATCTCAATTTTCTTGCAAATTTTGGGAAAATTTCGAAAAATATTTCAAATGAAAATTGGGACTAAATATTGGCTTTTTTAAAACTTGTTGGATTTACAAAATTCTTTCTCGTTTTTTGAAAAAACTCAACTATTAAACTTGAAACACGAAGTTGCGTAAAATCTCAATTTTCTTGAAAATTTTGATAGAATTTAGAAAAATATTTCATTCAAAATTGTGACTAAATGTTGGATTTTCAAAAAAACTTTTGTTGGATTTACAAAATTCTTTCGCGTTTTTGATAAAACTCAAAATCAAAAAACAACTTTACTTATTAAGCTTGAAGCACAAAGTTGCGCAAAATCTAAACTTCCTTTTGGGAAAATTTTGAGAAAATTTATAAAAATAGTTCAAATGAAAATTGTGACTAAATGTTGGAATTTTAAAAAGCTTTTATTGGATTTCCAAAATTCTTTCTGGTTTTTCAAGATGCTCCAAATCAAAAACCAACTTTAATTGTTAAGCTTGAGAGAAAAAGTTGCGCAAAATCGCAATTTTCTTGCAAATTCTGGAAAGATTTCAAAAAATATTTCAAATCAAAATTGTGACTAAAAGTTGGATTTTCAGAAAACTTTGATTGGATCTACAAAATTCTTTCTGGTTTTTCGAGAAGCTTTAAATCAAAAACCAACTTTAATTATTAAGCTTGACAGAAAAAGTTGCGCAAAAACTCAATTTTCTAGCAAATTCTGGAAAGATTATTTATTTCAAAGAATATTTCAAATCAAAATTGAGACTGAATGTTGAATTTTCAGAAAACTTTGGTTGTAGATCCAACCAAAGTTTCTGAAATTCTTCAAAATTCTTTCTCGTTTTTGAAAAAGCTCAAAATAAAAATTAACTTTAATTATTAAGCTTGAAACATAAAGTTGCGCAAAATCGCAATTTTCTTGAAAATTTTTGTAAAATCTTTAAACAATTATAAAATATTGTAAACAAAAATTGTGACTAAAGGTTGGATTTTGTTGGATTTCCAAAATTCTTTCTGGTTTCTCTGGAAGCTCCAAATAAAAAACAAACTTTAATTATTGAGCTTGAAACAAACAGTTGCGCAAAATATCAATTTTCTTGCAAATTTTGTAAAAATATCGAAAAATATCTCAAATGAAAATGGTGACTAAATGTTGGATTTTCAAAAAACTTTTGTTGGATTTACAAAATTCTTTCTGGTTTTTAAGAAAACTCATAATAAAAAATCAACTTTAATTATTAAACTTGAAACACAAGTTGCGCAAAATCTCAATGTTTTTGAAAATTTGGAGAAAATTTCTAAAAATATTTCAAATGAAAATTTTGACTAAATGTTGGATTTAAAAAAAAACGTTTGTTGGGTTTCCAAAATTCTTTCTGTTTTTTGTGGAAGCAAAAGTTGAGCAAAATCTAATTTTTCTTACAAATTTTGGAAAAAAATTCGAAAAATATTTCAAATGAAAATTATGACTAATTGTTGGATTTTCAAAAAACTTTTCTTGAATTTTCAAAATTCTTTCAAATTATTAAGAAAATTCCAAATTAAAAAACAACTTTAATTATTGAGCTTGAAACACAAAGTTGCGAGAAATCTTAATTTTAAGCAAATTTTGGGAAAATTTCGAAAAACATTTCAAATGGAAATTGTGACTAAATGTTGGATTTTTTAAATTTGTTTTAAAATTTGGTTTCTTTTGTAAAATTTTCAAAATTCTTTCTGCTCTTTGAGAAATCAAAATCAAAAACCAACTTAAATAAAAAGTGAAAAAATAACGAAAGTTGTGAAAGTAATAATGTTGAAGTTGAAGTTTTTGCGGAATCAAAAGTTCAAAAAAAACCTACATTTTGTCGAAAATTTTGGAAAAATTTCGAAAAATATATTAAAAGTAAATTGTGCTCAAACAAGCTTTCTTTCATTTTTGAAAACTCTTACATAGCGTATAACAAGTGAGCTTACAATTAACCGTATTATAAATAATATTGCATAATTAACAGCGTTGTGTTATTAATTGTCAAAACAACGAAAATCCTGCATTGTTTCCATAATCAGTTACGATTTTCGTTGAGAAGTTTTCTGAAATTTCCACAAAATTCGCAAGAAAATTAAGACTTTCTACTTTAAGCTTAATATTTAAAGTTTGCAAAATGCATTGAAAACAAATGTTGTTTCTTTTAGCAGAGATTTCGTTTATTATATCTATATATAGTATAATCTCGGTAATTCGGCCGTTGGTTAATCCGGCGATCTAGAGACCGCTCGCGCTCTTCCATCCTACCACTCTTTCTTATAATCTACCGGTTGTGTGGTCCTATATGTGTCGGATAATCGAGATTATACTGTATTTTGAATGGCCGATTTTATAAAACATAAATTAACAAATCAAAATACTAATTTAAAATGGTAGCATTTTGTGTTTCAAAATTATTTAAAAAAAATCAAAATTAACAAAAATAGTCACGTACAGGAATTTTTGTTAGAACAGCCCGTTTTCTTCACTCCAACAATATCAAGTATATCTAGTTCACAGTTTACTGAAGTTGTTCAGCCTTATCTTGTCTGTCTCATTTATCAGATTTTTGTTGTCTGAAAACTTTATTCAACCACGTGCGTGGTTTATTCCTGCACGTTTCGCTAGCCAACAGTAAAACTCTTCTATTTAGTTCGCTCCGTCTATTTTAATACCTCCACAATCTAAAAGCAAACATCTATTTGCAAAAACCGCTTCCTTGTTCGCAAAATAAACAAGAATAATTAATCATCACTTCCAAATATTTATCCTAATTATTTCACCCCTATTCAAAGTGTCAATCTGACATTTTTTGTGACTAATTATACAGAAAATTCGTTACACAAAATTATGTTGAAAAAAAGCAACACGCAGACAGCCGTTCGAAAATCCAGGTGCATCCATCCAATCCGGAAATTCGGCAGAACATGAAAAGGCCTTTTTTTTGTGACAGGGAGAAACATAAACATTGTCTGGTCCTAAAGCCCCAGAACTAAACTAACCCTTTTTTATAAGAAATCGTAATCCCAAAATTATACGAGCAATCAAATCTCTTTCATAATAATATCGTATATCAAAAGAAAAACATTTAAAGTAAAAAATATATTTTTAAATGAGAGCGTGCATTCAAGGTGGAGCGAGTAGGTGTCGAGTAATCGAAAGCAATCAACGTTAGATTGGAAATTCTCTTCTCCTTCTTTATTTATATAAAATAAATAAATGTGTTTGATGTTATCTAAGGATGTTTCGTCAAATAAGGCCTGGATGACTGGAGGTGAGGTTTTATAACTCTTTAGCATATTGCTTCGAAAAGAACGTGGCAATTTATGGTAATTGCAAATATTGTCTTATTAAGGAATTATATTCTATAATATCGGAAAGTTTATACGCTGAATCAGTTACCAATATTATATGACATTAATCAAAAACTAGCAGAATATATAGGATGGAAAATTGGAAAATTAAATAATAGACCATAGGCAGACAAGACTAGACAGACAAGACTAGACCGGCAAGACTAGACAGACAAGACTAGACAGACAAGACTAGACAGACAAGACTAGACAGACAAGACTAGACAGACAAGACTAGACAGACAAGACTAGACAGACAAGACTAGACAGACAAGACTAGACAGACAAGACTAGACAGACAAGACTAGACAGACAAGACTAGACAGACAAGACTAGACAGACAAGACTAGACAGACAAGACTAGACAGACAAGACTAGACAGACAAGACTAGACAGACAAGACTAGACAGACAAGACTAGACAGACAAGACTAGACAGACAAGACTAGACAGACAAGACTAGACAGACAAGACTAGACAGACAAGACTAGACAGACAAGACTAGACAGACAAGACTAGACAGACAAGACTAGACAGACAAGACTAGACAGACAAGACTAGACAGACAAGACTAGACAGACAAGACTAGACAGACAAGACTAGACAGACAAGACTAGACAGACAAGACTAGACAGACAAGACTAGACAGACAAGACTAGACAGACAAGACTAGACAGACAAGACTAGACAGACAAGACTAGACAGACAAGACTAGACAGACAAGACTAGACAGACAAGACTAGACAGACAAGACTAGACAGACAAGACTAGACAGACAAGACTAGACAGACAAGACTAGACAGACAAGACTAGACAGACAAGACTAGACAGACAAGACTAGACAGACAAGACTAGACAGACAAGACTAGACAGACAAGACTAGACAGACAAGACTAGACAGACAAGACTAGACAGACAAGACTAGACAGACAAGACTAGACAGACAAGACTAGACAGACAAGACTAGACAGACAAGACTAGACAGACAAGACTAGACAGACAAGACTAGACAGACAAGACTAGACAGACAAGACTAGACAGACAAGACTAGACAGACAAGACTAGACAGACAAGACTAGACAGACAAGACTAGACAGACAAGACTAGACAGACAAGACTAGACAGACAAGACTAGACAGACAAGACTAGACAGACAAGACTAGACAGACAAGACTAGACAGACAAGACTAGACAGACAAGACTAGACAGACAAGACTAGACAGACAAGACTAGACAGACAAGACTAGACAGACAAGACTAGACAGACAAGACTAGACAGACAAGACTAGACAGACAAGACTAGACAGACAAGACTAGACAGACAAGACTAGACAGACAAGACTAGACAGACAAGACTAGACAGACAAGACTAGACAGACAAGACTAGACAGACAAGACTAGACAGACAAGACTAGACAGACAAGACTAGACAGACAAGACTAGACAGACAAGACTAGACAGACAAGACTAGACAGACAAGACTAGACAGACAAGACTAGACAGACAAGACTAGACAGACAAGACTAGACAGACAAGACTAGACAGACAAGACTAGACAGACAAGACTAGACAGACAAGACTAGACAGACAAGACTAGACAGACAAGACTAGACAGACAAGACTAGACAGACAAGACTAGACAGACAAGACTAGACAGACAAGACTAGACAGACAAGACTAGACAGACAAGACTAGACAGACAAGACTAGACAGACAAGACTAGACAGACAAGACTAGACAGACAAGACTAGACAGACAAGACTAGACAGACAAGACTAGACAGACAAGACTAGACAGACAAGACTAGACAGACAAGACTAGACAGACAAGACTAGACAGACAAGACTAGACAGACAAGACTAGACAGACAAGACTAGACAGACAAGACTAGACAGACAAGACTAGACAGACAAGACTAGACAGACAAGACTAGACAGACAAGACTAGACAGACAAGACTAGACAGACAAGACTAGACAGACAAGACTAGACAGACAAGACTAGACAGACAAGACTAGACAGACAAGACTAGACAGACAAGACTAGACAGACAAGACTAGACAGACAAGACTAGACAGACAAGACTAGACAGACAAGACTAGACAGACAAGACTAGACAGACAAGACTAGACAGACAAGACTAGACAGACAAGACTAGACAGACAAGACTAGACAGACAAGACTAGACAGACAAGACTAGACAGACAAGACTAGACAGACAAGACTAGACAGACAAGACTAGACAGACAAGACTAGACAGACAAGACTAGACAGACAAGACTAGACAGACAAGACTAGACAGACAAGACTAGACAGACAAGACTAGACAGACAAGACTAGACAGACAAGACTAGACAGACAAGACTAGACAGACAAGACTAGACAGACAAGACTAGACAGACAAGACTAGACAGACAAGACTAGACAGACAAGACTAGACAGACAAGACTAGACAGACAAGACTAGACAGACAAGACTAGACAGACAAGACTAGACAGACAAGACTAGACAGACAAGACTAGACAGACAAGACTAGACAGACAAGACTAGACAGACAAGACTAGACAGACAAGACTAGACAGACAAGACTAGACAGACAAGACTAGACAGACAAGACTAGACAGACAAGACTAGACAGACAAGACTAGACAGACAAGACTAGACAGACAAGACTAGACAGACAAGACTAGACAGACAAGACTAGACAGACAAGACTAGACAGACAAGACTAGACAGACAAGACTAGACAGACAAGACTAGACAGACAAGACTAGACAGACAAGACTAGACAGACAAGACTAGACAGACAAGACTAGACAGACAAGACTAGACAGACAAGACTAGACAGACAAGACTAGACAGACAAGACTAGACAGACAAGACTAGACAGACAAGACTAGACAGACAAGACTAGACAGACAAGACTAGACAGACAAGACTAGACAGACAAGACTAGACAGACAAGACTAGACAGACAAGACTAGACAGACAAGACTAGACAGACAAGACTAGACAGACAAGACTAGACAGACAAGACTAGACAGACAAGACTAGACAGACAAGACTAGACAGACAAGACTAGACAGACAAGACTAGACAGACAAGACTAGACAGACAAGACTAGACAGACAAGACTAGACAGACAAGACTAGACAGACAAGACTAGACAGACAAGACTAGACAGACAAGACTAGACAGACAAGACTAGACAGACAAGACTAGACAGACAAGACTAGACAGACAAGACTAGACAGACAAGACTAGACAGACAAGACTAGACAGACAAGACTAGACAGACAAGACTAGACAGACAAGACTAGACAGACAAGACTAGACAGACAAGACTAGACAGACAAGACTAGACAGACAAGACTAGACAGACAAGACTAGACAGACAAGACTAGACAGACAAGACTAGACAGACAAGACTAGACAGACAAGACTAGACAGACAAGACTAGACAGACAAGACTAGACAGACAAGACTAGACAGACAAGACTAGACAGACAAGACTAGACAGACAAGACTAGACAGACAAGACTAGACAGACAAGACTAGACAGACAAGACTAGACAGACAAGACTAGACAGACAAGACTAGACAGACAAGACTAGACAGACAAGACTAGACAGACAAGACTAGACAGACAAGACTAGACAGACAAGACTAGACAGACAAGACTAGACAGACAAGACTAGACAGACAAGACTAGACAGACAAGACTAGACAGACAAGACTACAACAGACAAGACTACGACAGACAAGACTAGACAGACAAGACTAGACAGACAAGACTAGACAGACAAGA
>CALYMW010000528.1:0-15478 GCA_944588485.1 Phosphuga atrata
ATTACTATTACTATTACTATTACTATTACTATTACTATTACTATTACTATTACTATTACTATTACTATTACTATTACTATTACTATTACTATTACTATTACTATTACTATTACTATTACTATTACTATTACTATTACTATTACTATTACTATTACTATTACTATTACTATTACTATTACTATTACTATTACTATTACTATTACTATTACTATTACTATTACTATTACTATTACTATTACTATTACTATTACTATTACTATTACTATTACTATTACTATTACTATTACTATTACTATTACTATTACTATTACTATTACTATTACTATTACTATTACTATTACTATTACTATTACTATTACTATTACTATTACTATTACTATTACTATTACTATTACTATTACTATTACTATTACTATTACTATTACTATTACTATTACTATTACTATTACTATTACTATTACTATTACTATTACTATTACTATTACTATTACTATTACTATTACTATTACTATTACTATTACTATTACTATTACTATTACTATTACTATTACTATTACTATTACTATTACTATTACTATTACTATTACTATTACTATTACTATTACTATTACTATTACTATTACTATTACTATTACTATTACTATTACTATTACTATTACTATTACTATTACTATTACTATTACTATTACTATTACTATTACTATTACTATTACTATTACTATTACTATTACTATTACTATTACTATTACTATTACTATTACTATTACTATTACTATTACTATTACTATTACTATTACTATTACTATTACTATTACTATTACTATTACTATTACTATTACTATTACTATTACTATTACTATTACTATTACTATTACTATTACTATTACTATTACTATTACTATTACTATTACTATTACTATTACTATTACTATTACTATTACTATTACTATTACTATTACTATTACTATTACTATTACTATTACTATTACTATTACTATTACTATTACTATTACTATTACTATTACTATTACTATTACTATTACTATTACTATTACTATTACTATTACTATTACTATTACTATTACTATTACTATTACTATTACTATTACTATTACTATTACTATTACTATTACTATTACTATTACTATTACTATTACTATTACTATTACTATTACTATTACTATTACTATTACTATTACTATTACTATTACTATTACTATTACTATTACTATTACTATTACTATTACTATTACTATTACTATTACTATTACTATTACTATTACTATTACTATTACTATTACTATTACTATTACTATTACTATTACTATTACTATTACTATTACTATTACTATTACTATTACTATTACTATTACTATTACTATTACTATTACTATTACTATTACTATTACTATTACTATTACTATTACTATTACTATTACTATTACTATTACTATTACTATTACTATTACTATTACTATTACTATTACTATTACTATTACTATTACTATTACTATTACTATTACTATTACTATTACTATTACTATTACTATTACTATTACTATTACTATTACTATTACTATTACTATTACTATTACTATTACTATTACTATTACTATTACTATTACTATTACTATTACTATTACTATTACTATTACTATTACTATTACTATTACTATTACTATTACTATTACTATTACTATTACTATTACTATTACTATTACTATTACTATTACTATTACTATTACTATTACTATTACTATTACTATTACTATTACTATTACTATTACTATTACTATTACTATTACTATTACTATTACTATTACTATTACTATTACTATTACTATTACTATTACTATTACTATTACTATTACTATTACTATTACTATTACTATTACTATTACTATTACTATTACTATTACTATTACTATTACTATTACTATTACTATTACTATTACTATTACTATTACTATTACTATTACTATTACTATTACTATTACTATTACTATTACTATTACTATTACTATTACTATTACTATTACTATTACTATTACTATTACTATTACTATTACTATTACTATTACTATTACTATTACTATTACTATTACTATTACTATTACTATTACTATTACTATTACTATTACTATTACTATTACTATTACTATTACTATTACTATTACTATTACTATTACTATTACTATTACTATTACTATTACTATTACTATTACTATTACTATTACTATTACTATTACTATTACTATTACTATTACTATTACTATTACTATTACTATTACTATTACTATTACTATTACTATTACTATTACTATTACTATTACTATTACTATTACTATTACTATTACTATTACTATTACTATTACTATTACTATTACTATTACTATTACTATTACTATTACTATTACTATTACTATTACTACTATTACTATTACTATTACTATTACTATTACTATTACTATTACTATTACTATTACTATTACTATTACTATTACTATTACTATTACTATTACTATTACTATTACTATTACTATTACTATTACTATTACTATTACTATTACTATTACTATTACTATTACTATTACTATTACTATTACTATTACTATTACTATTACTATTACTATTACTATTACTATTACTATTACTATTACTATTACTATTACTATTACTATTACTATTACTATTACTATTACTATTACTATTACTATTACTATTACTATTACTATTACTATTACTATTACTATTACTATTACTATTACTATTACTATTACTATTACTATTACTATTACTATTACTATTACTATTACTATTACTATTACTATTACTATTACTATTACTATTACTATTACTATTACTATTACTATTACTATTACTATTACTATTACTATTACTATTACTATTACTATTACTATTACTATTACTATTACTATTACTATTACTATTACTATTACTATTACTATTACTATTACTATTACTATTACTATTACTATTACTATTACTATTACTATTACTATTACTATTACTATTACTATTACTATTACTATTACTATTACTATTACTATTACTATTACTATTACTATTACTATTACTATTACTATTACTATTACTATTACTATTACTATTACTATTACTATTACTATTACTATTACTATTACTATTACTATTACTATTACTATTACTATTACTATTACTATTACTATTACTATTACTATTACTATTACTATTACTATTACTATTACTATTACTATTACTATTACTATTACTATTACTATTACTATTACTATTACTATTACTATTACTATTACTATTACTATTACTATTACTATTACTATTACTATTACTATTACTATTACTATTACTATTACTATTACTATTACTATTACTATTACTATTACTATTACTATTACTATTACTATTACTATTACTATTACTATTACTATTACTATTACTATTACTATTACTATTACTATTACTATTACTATTACTATTACTATTACTATTACTATTACTATTACTATTACTATTACTATTACTATTACTATTACTATTACTATTACTATTACTATTACTATTACTATTACTATTACTATTACTATTACTATTACTATTACTATTACTATTACTATTACTATTACTATTACTATTACTATTACTATTACTATTACTATTACTATTACTATTACTATTACTATTACTATTACTATTACTATTACTATTACTATTACTATTACTATTACTATTACTATTACTATTACTATTACTATTACTATTACTATTACTATTACTATTACTATTACTATTACTATTACTATTACTATTACTATTACTATTACTATTACTATTACTATTACTATTACTATTACTATTACTATTACTATTACTATTACTATTACTATTACTATTACTATTACTATTACTATTACTATTACTATTACTATTACTATTACTATTACTATTACTATTACTATTACTATTACTATTACTATTACTATTACTATTACTATTACTATTACTATTACTATTACTATTACTATTACTATTACTATTACTATTACTATTACTATTACTATTACTATTACTATTACTATTACTATTACTATTACTATTACTATTACTATTACTATTACTATTACTATTACTATTACTATTACTATTACTATTACTATTACTATTACTATTACTATTACTATTACTATTACTATTACTATTACTATTACTATTACTATTACTATTACTATTACTATTACTATTACTATTACTATTACTATTACTATTACTATTACTATTACTATTACTATTACTATTACTATTACTATTACTATTACTATTACTATTACTATTACTATTACTATTACTATTACTATTACTATTACTATTACTATTACTATTACTATTACTATTACTATTACTATTACTATTACTATTACTATTACTATTACTATTACTATTACTATTACTATTACTATTACTATTACTATTACTATTACTATTACTATTACTATTACTATTACTATTACTATTACTATTACTATTACTATTACTATTACTATTACTATTACTATTACTATTACTATTACTATTACTATTACTATTACTATTACTATTACTATTACTATTACTATTACTATTACTATTACTATTACTATTACTATTACTATTACTATTACTATTACTATTACTATTACTATTACTATTACTATTACTATTACTATTACTATTACTATTACTATTACTATTACTATTACTATTACTATTACTATTACTATTACTATTACTATTACTATTACTATTACTATTACTATTACTATTACTATTACTATTACTATTACTATTACTATTACTATTACTATTACTATTACTATTACTATTACTATTACTATTACTATTACTATTACTATTACTATTACTATTACTATTACTATTACTATTACTATTACTATTACTATTACTATTACTATTACTATTACTATTACTATTACTATTACTATTACTATTACTATTACTATTACTATTACTATTACTATTACTATTACTATTACTATTACTATTACTATTACTATTACTATTACTATTACTATTACTATTACTATTACTATTACTATTACTATTACTATTACTATTACTATTACTATTACTATTACTATTACTATTACTATTACTATTACTATTACTATTACTATTACTATTACTATTACTATTACTATTACTATTACTATTACTATTACTATTACTATTACTATTACTATTACTATTACTATTACTATTACTATTACTATTACTATTACTATTACTATTACTATTACTATTACTATTACTATTACTATTACTATTACTATTACTATTACTATTACTATTACTATTACTATTACTATTACTATTACTATTACTATTACTATTACTATTACTATTACTATTACTATTACTATTACTATTACTATTACTATTACTATTACTATTACTATTACTATTACTATTACTATTACTATTACTATTACTATTACTATTACTATTACTATTACTATTACTATTACTATTACTATTACTATTACTATTACTATTACTATTACTATTACTATTACTATTACTATTACTATTACTATTACTATTACTATTACTATTACTATTACTATTACTATTACTATTACTATTACTATTACTATTACTATTACTATTACTATTACTATTACTATTACTATTACTATTACTATTACTATTACTATTACTATTACTATTACTATTACTATTACTATTACTATTACTATTACTATTACTATTACTATTACTATTACTATTACTATTACTATTACTATTACTATTACTATTACTATTACTATTACTATTACTATTACTATTACTATTACTATTACTATTACTATTACTATTACTATTACTATTACTATTACTATTACTATTACTATTACTATTACTATTACTATTACTATTACTATTACTATTACTATTACTATTACTATTACTATTACTATTACTATTACTATTACTATTACTATTACTATTACTATTACTATTACTATTACTATTACTATTACTATTACTATTACTATTACTATTACTATTACTATTACTATTACTATTACTATTACTATTACTATTACTATTACTATTACTATTACTATTACTATTACTATTACTATTACTATTACTATTACTATTACTATTACTATTACTATTACTATTACTATTACTATTACTATTACTATTACTATTACTATTACTATTACTATTACTATTACTATTACTATTACTATTACTATTACTATTACTATTACTATTACTATTACTATTACTATTACTATTACTATTACTATTACTATTACTATTACTATTACTATTACTATTACTATTACTATTACTATTACTATTACTATTACTATTACTATTACTATTACTATTACTATTACTATTACTATTACTATTACTATTACTATTACTATTACTATTACTATTACTATTACTATTACTATTACTATTACTATTACTATTACTATTACTATTACTATTACTATTACTATTACTATTACTATTACTATTACTATTACTATTACTATTACTATTACTATTACTATTACTATTACTATTACTATTACTATTACTATTACTATTACTATTACTATTACTATTACTATTACTATTACTATTACTATTACTATTACTATTACTATTACTATTACTATTACTATTACTATTACTATTACTATTACTATTACTATTACTATTACTATTACTATTACTATTACTATTACTATTACTATTACTATTACTATTACTATTACTATTACTATTACTATTACTATTACTATTACTATTACTATTACTATTACTATTACTATTACTATTACTATTACTATTACTATTACTATTACTATTACTATTACTATTACTATTACTATTACTATTACTATTACTATTACTATTACTATTACTATTACTATTACTATTACTATTACTATTACTATTACTATTACTATTACTATTACTATTACTATTACTATTACTATTACTATTACTATTACTATTACTATTACTATTACTATTACTATTACTATTACTATTACTATTACTATTACTATTACTATTACTATTACTATTACTATTACTATTACTATTACTATTACTATTACTATTACTATTACTATTACTATTACTATTACTATTACTATTACTATTACTATTACTATTACTATTACTATTACTATTACTATTACTATTACTATTACTATTACTATTACTATTACTATTACTATTACTATTACTATTACTATTACTATTACTATTACTATTACTATTACTATTACTATTACTATTACTATTACTATTACTATTACTATTACTATTACTATTACTATTACTATTACTATTACTATTACTATTACTATTACTATTACTATTACTATTACTATTACTATTACTATTACTATTACTATTACTATTACTATTACTATTACTATTACTATTACTATTACTATTACTATTACTATTACTATTACTATTACTATTACTATTACTATTACTATTACTATTACTATTACTATTACTATTACTATTACTATTACTATTACTATTACTATTACTATTACTATTACTATTACTATTACTATTACTATTACTATTACTATTACTATTACTATTACTATTACTATTACTATTACTATTACTATTACTATTACTATTACTATTACTATTACTATTACTATTACTATTACTATTACTATTACTATTACTATTACTATTACTATTACTATTACTATTACTATTACTATTACTATTACTATTACTATTACTATTACTATTACTATTACTATTACTATTACTATTACTATTACTATTACTATTACTATTACTATTACTATTACTATTACTATTACTATTACTATTACTATTACTATTACTATTACTATTACTATTACTATTACTATTACTATTACTATTACTATTACTATTACTATTACTATTACTATTACTATTACTATTACTATTACTATTACTATTACTATTACTATTACTATTACTATTACTATTACTATTACTATTACTATTACTATTACTATTACTATTACTATTACTATTACTATTACTATTACTATTACTATTACTATTACTATTACTATTACTATTACTATTACTATTACTATTACTATTACTATTACTATTACTATTACTATTACTATTACTATTACTATTACTATTACTATTACTATTACTATTACTATTACTATTACTATTACTATTACTATTACTATTACTATTACTATTACTATTACTATTACTATTACTATTACTATTACTATTACTATTACTATTACTATTACTATTACTATTACTATTACTATTACTATTACTATTACTATTACTATTACTATTACTATTACTATTACTATTACTATTACTATTACTATTACTATTACTATTACTATTACTATTACTATTACTATTACTATTACTATTACTATTACTATTACTATTACTATTACTATTACTATTACTATTACTATTACTATTACTATTACTATTACTATTACTATTACTATTACTATTACTATTACTATTACTATTACTATTACTATTACTATTACTATTACTATTACTATTACTATTACTATTACTATTACTATTACTATTACTATTACTATTACTATTACTATTACTATTACTATTACTATTACTATTACTATTACTATTACTATTACTATTACTATTACTATTACTATTACTATTACTATTACTATTACTATTACTATTACTATTACTATTACTATTACTATTACTATTACTATTACTATTACTATTACTATTACTATTACTATTACTATTACTATTACTATTACTATTACTATTACTATTACTATTACTATTACTATTACTATTACTATTACTATTACTATTACTATTACTATTACTATTACTATTACTATTACTATTACTATTACTATTACTATTACTATTACTATTACTATTACTATTACTATTACTATTACTATTACTATTACTATTACTATTACTATTACTATTACTATTACTATTACTATTACTATTACTATTACTATTACTATTACTATTACTATTACTATTACTATTACTATTACTATTACTATTACTATTACTATTACTATTACTATTACTATTACTATTACTATTACTATTACTATTACTATTACTATTACTATTACTATTACTATTACTATTACTATTACTATTACTATTACTATTACTATTACTATTACTATTACTATTACTATTACTATTACTATTACTATTACTATTACTATTACTATTACTATTACTATTACTATTACTATTACTATTACTATTACTATTACTATTACTATTACTATTACTATTACTATTACTATTACTATTACTATTACTATTACTATTACTATTACTATTACTATTACTATTACTATTACTATTACTATTACTATTACTATTACTATTACTATTACTATTACTATTACTATTACTATTACTATTACTATTACTATTACTATTACTATTACTATTACTATTACTATTACTATTACTATTACTATTACTATTACTATTACTATTACTATTACTATTACTATTACTATTACTATTACTATTACTATTACTATTACTATTACTATTACTATTACTATTACTATTACTATTACTATTACTATTACTATTACTATTACTATTACTATTACTATTACTATTACTATTACTATTACTATTACTATTACTATTACTATTACTATTACTATTACTATTACTATTACTATTACTATTACTATTACTATTACTATTACTATTACTATTACTATTACTATTACTATTACTATTACTATTACTATTACTATTACTATTACTATTACTATTACTATTACTATTACTATTACTATTACTATTACTATTACTATTACTATTACTATTACTATTACTATTACTATTACTATTACTATTACTATTACTATTACTATTACTATTACTATTACTATTACTATTACTATTACTATTACTATTACTATTACTATTACTATTACTATTACTATTACTATTACTATTACTATTACTATTACTATTACTATTACTATTACTATTACTATTACTATTACTATTACTATTACTATTACTATTACTATTACTATTACTATTACTATTACTATTACTATTACTATTACTATTACTATTACTATTACTATTACTATTACTATTACTATTACTATTACTATTACTATTACTATTACTATTACTATTACTATTACTATTACTATTACTATTACTATTACTATTACTATTACTATTACTATTACTATTACTATTACTATTACTATTACTATTACTATTACTATTACTATTACTATTACTATTACTATTACTATTACTATTACTATTACTATTACTATTACTATTACTATTACTATTACTATTACTATTACTATTACTATTACTATTACTATTACTATTACTATTACTATTACTATTACTATTACTATTACTATTACTATTACTATTACTATTACTATTACTATTACTATTACTATTACTATTACTATTACTATTACTGTTACTATTACTATTACTATTACTATTACTATTACTATTACTATTACTATTACTATTACTATTACTATTACTATTACTATTACTATTACTATTACTATTACTATTACTATTACTATTACTATTACTATTACTATTACTATTACTATTACTATTACTATTACTATTACTATTACTATTACTATTACTATTACTATTACTATTACTATTACTATTACTATTACTATTACTATTACTATTACTATTACTATTACTATTACTATTACTATTACTATTACTATTACTATTACTATTACTATTACTATTACTATTACTATTACTATTACTATTACTATTACTATTACTATTACTATTACTATTACTATTACTATTACTATTACTATTACTATTACTATTACTATTACTATTACTATTACTATTACTATTACTATTACTATTACTATTACTATTACTATTACTATTACTATTACTATTACTATTACTATTACTATTACTATTACTATTACTATTACTATTACTATTACTATTACTATTACTATTACTATTACTATTACTATTACTATTACTATTACTATTACTATTACTATTACTATTACTATTACTATTACTATTACTATTACTATTACTATTACTATTACTATTACTATTACTATTACTATTACTATTACTATTACTATTACTATTACTATTACTATTACTATTATTACTATTACTATTACTATTACTATTACTATTACTATTACTATTACTATTACTATTACTATTACTATTACTATTACTATTACTATTACTATTACTATTACTATTACTATTACTATTACTATTACTATTACTATTACTATTACTATTACTATTACTATTACTATTACTATTACTATTACTATTACTATTACTATTACTATTACTATTACTATTACTATTACTATTACTATTACTATTACTATTACTATTACTATTACTATTACTATTACTATTACTATTACTATTACTATTACTATTACTATTACTATTACTATTACTATTACTATTACTATTACTATTACTATTACTATTACTATTACTATTACTATTACTATTACTATTACTATTACTATTACTATTACTATTACTATTACTATTACTATTACTATTACTATTACTATTACTATTACTATTACTATTACTATTACTATTACTATTACTATTACTATTACTATTACTATTACTATTACTATTACTATTACTATTACTATTACTATTACTATTACTATTACTATTACTATTACTATTACTATTACTATTACTATTACTATTACTATTACTATTACTATTACTATTACTATTACTATTACTATTACTATTACTATTACTATTACTATTACTATTACTATTACTATTACTATTACTATTACTATTACTATTACTATTACTATTACTATTACTATTACTATTACTATTACTATTACTATTACTATTACTATTACTATTACTATTACTATTACTATTACTATTACTATTACTATTACTATTACTATTACTATTACTATTACTATTACTATTACTATTACTATTACTATTACTATTACTATTACTATTACTATTACTATTACTATTACTATTACTATTACTATTACTATTACTATTACTATTACTATTACTATTACTATTACTATTACTATTACTATTACTATTACTATTACTATTACTATTACTATTACTATTACTATTACTATTACTATTACTATTACTATTACTATTACTATTACTATTACTATTACTATTACTATTACTATTACTATTACTATTACTATTACTATTACTATTACTATTACTATTACTATTACTATTACTATTACTATTACTATTACTATTACTATTACTATTACTATTACTATTACTATTACTATTACTATTACTATTACTATTACTATTACTATTACTATTACTATTACTATTACTATTACTATTACTATTACTATTACTATTACTATTACTATTACTATTACTATTACTATTACTATTACTATTACTATTACTATTACTATTACTATTACTATTACTATTACTATTACTATTACTATTACTATTACTATTACTATTACTATTACTATTACTATTACTATTACTATTACTATTACTATTACTATTACTATTACTATTACTATTACTATTACTATTACTATTACTATTACTATTACTATTACTATTACTATTACTATTACTATTACTATTACTATTACTATTACTATTACTATTACTATTACTATTACTATTACTATTACTATTACTATTACTATTACTATTACTATTACTATTACTATTACTATTACTATTACTATTACTATTACTATTACTATTACTATTACTATTACTATTACTATTACTATTACTATTACTATTACTATTACTATTACTATTACTATTACTATTACTATTACTATTACTATTACTATTACTATTACTATTACTATTACTATTACTATTACTATTACTATTACTATTACTATTACTATTACTATTACTATTACTATTACTATTACTATTACTATTACTATTACTATTACTATTACTATTACTATTACTATTACTATTACTATTACTATTACTATTACTATTACTATTACTATTACTATTACTATTACTATTACTATTACTATTACTATTACTATTACTATTACTATTACTATTACTATTACTATTACTATTACTATTACTATTACTATTACTATTACTATTACTATTACTATTACTATTACTATTACTATTACTATTACTATTACTATTACTATTACTATTACTATTACTATTACTATTACTATTACTATTACTATTACTATTACTATTACTATTACTATTACTATTACTATTACTATTACTATTACTATTACTATTACTATTACTATTACTATTACTATTACTATTACTATTACTATTACTATTACTATTACTATTACTATTACTATTACTATTACTATTACTATTACTATTACTATTACTATTACTATTACTATTACTATTACTATTACTATTACTATTACTATTACTATTACTATTACTATTACTATTACTATTACTATTACTATTACTATTACTATTACTATTACTATTACTATTACTATTACTATTACTATTACTATTACTATTACTATTACTATTACTATTACTATTACTATTACTATTACTATTACTATTACTATTACTATTACTATTACTATTACTATTACTATTACTATTACTATTACTATTACTATTACTATTACTATTACTATTACTATTACTATTACTATTACTATTACTATTACTATTACTATTACTATTACTATTACTATTACTATTACTATTACTATTACTATTACTATTACTATTACTATTACTATTACTATTACTATTACTATTACTATTACTATTACTATTACTATTACTATTACTATTACTATTACTATTACTATTACTATTACTATTACTATTACTATTACTATTACTATTACTATTACTATTACTATTACTATTACTATTACTATTACTATTACTATTACTATTACTATTACTATTACTATTACTATTACTATTACTATTACTATTACTATTACTATTACTATTACTATTACTATTACTATTACTATTACTATTACTATTACTATTACTATTACTATTACTATTACTATTACTATTACTATTACTATTACTATTACTATTACTATTACTATTACTATTACTATTACTATTACTATTACTATTACTATTACTATTACTATTACTATTACTATTACTATTACTATTACTATTACTATTACTATTACTATTACTATTACTATTACTATTACTATTACTATTACTATTACTATTACTATTACTATTACTATTACTATTACTATTACTATTACTATTACTATTACTATTACTATTACTATTACTATTACTATTACTATTACTATTACTATTACTATTACTATTACTATTACTATTACTATTACTATTACTATTACTATTACTATTACTATTACTATTACTATTACTATTACTATTACTATTACTATTACTATTACTATTACTATTACTATTACTATTACTATTACTATTACTATTACTATTACTATTACTATTACTATTACTATTACTATTACTATTACTATTACTATTACTATTACTATTACTATTACTATTACTATTACTATTACTATTACTATTACTATTACTATTACTATTACTATTACTATTACTATTACTATTACTATTACTATTACTATTACTATTACTATTACTATTACTATTACTATTACTATTACTATTACTATTACTATTACTATTACTATTACTATTACTATTACTATTACTATTACTATTACTATTACTATTACTATTACTATTACTATTACTATTACTATTACTATTACTATTACTATTACTATTACTATTACTATTACTATTACTATTACTATTACTATTACTATTACTATTACTATTACTATTACTATTACTATTACTATTACTATTACTATTACTATTACTATTACTATTACTATTACTATTACTATTACTATTACTATTACTATTACTATTACTATTACTATTACTATTACTATTACTATTACTATTACTATTACTATTACTATTACTATTACTATTACTATTACTATTACTATTACTATTACTATTACTATTACTATTACTATTACTATTACTATTACTATTACTATTACTATTACTATTACTATTACTATTACTATTACTATTACTATTACTATTACTATTACTATTACTATTACTATTACTATTACTATTACTATTACTATTACTATTACTATTACTATTACTATTACTATTACTATTACTATTACTATTACTATTACTATTACTATTACTATTACTATTACTATTACTATTACTATTACTATTACTATTACTATTACTATTACTATTACTATTACTATTACTATTACTATTA
>CALYMW010000529.1:0-59108 GCA_944588485.1 Phosphuga atrata
TCTAGTGGTATTGTCTGTCTATGTTTGTCTGTCTTGTTTTGTCTGTCTAGCCTTGTCTGTCTAGTCTTGTCTGTCTAGTCCTGTCTGTCTAGTCTTGTCTGTCAAGTCTGTCTAGTCTTATCTGTCTAGTCTTGTCTGTCTAATCTTGTCGGTCTAGTCTTGTCGGTCCAGTCTTGTCTGTCTAGTCTTGTCTGTCTAGTCTTGTCTGTCTAGTCTTGTCTGTCTAGTCTTGTCTGTCTAGTCTTGTCTGTCTAGTCTTGTCTGTCTAGTCTTGTCTGTCTAGTCTTGTCTGTCTAGTCTTGTCTGTCTAGTCTTGTCTGTCTAGTCTTGTCTGTCTAGTCTTGTCTGTCTAGTCTTGTCTGTCTAGTCTTGTCTGTCTAGTCTTGTCTGTCTAGTCTTGTCTGTCTAGTCAGCTTGTCTGTCTAGTCTTGTCTGTCTAGTCTTGTCTGTCTAGTCTTGTCTGTCTAGTCTTGTCTGTCTAGTCTTGTCTGTCTAGTCTTGTCTGTCTAGTCTTGTCTGTCTAGTCTTGTCTGTCTAGTCTTGTCTGTCTAGTCTTGTCTGTCTAGTCTTGTCTGTCTAGTCTTGTCTGTCTAGTCTTGTCTGTCTAGTCTTGTCTGTCTAGTCTTGTCTGTCTAGTCTTGTCTGTCTAGTCTTGTCTGTCTAGTCTTGTCTGTCTAGTCTTGTCTGTCTAGTCTTGTCTGTCTAGTCTTGTCTGTCTAGTCTTGTCTGTCTAGTCTTGTCTGTCTAGTCTTGTCTGTCTAGTCTTGTCTGTCTAGTCTTGTCTGTCTAGTCTTGTCTGTCTAGTCTTGTCTGTCTAGTCTTGTCTGTCTAGTCTTGTCTGTCTAGTCTTGTCTGTCTAGTCTTGTCTGTCTAGTCTTGTCTGTCTAGTCTTGTCTGTCTAGTCTTGTCTGTCTAGTCTTGTCTGTCTAGTCTTGTCTGTCTAGTCTTGTCTGTCTAGTCTTGTCTGTCTAGTCTTGTCTGTCTAGTCTTGTCTGTCTAGTCTTGTCTGTCTAGTCTTGTCTGTCTAGTCTTGTCTGTCTAGTCTTGTCTGTCTAGTCTTGTCTGTCTAGTCTTGTCTGTCTAGTCTTGTCTGTCTAGTCTTGTCTGTCTAGTCTTGTCTGTCTAGTCTTGTCTGTCTAGTCTTGTCTGTCTAGTCTTGTCTGTCTAGTCTTGTCTGTCTAGTCTTGTCTGTCTAGTCTTGTCTGTCTAGTCTTGTCTGTCTAGTCTTGTCTGTCTAGTCTTGTCTGTCTAGTCTTGTCTGTCTAGTCTTGTCTGTCTAGTCTTGTCTGTCTAGTCTTGTCTGTCTAGTCTTGTCTGTCTAGTCTTGTCTGTCTAGTCTTGTCTGTCTAGTCTTGTCTGTCTAGTCTTGTCTGTCTAGTCTTGTCTGTCTAGTCTTGTCTGTCTAGTCTTGTCTGTCTAGTCTTGTCTGTCTAGTCTTGTCTGTCTAGTCTTGTCTGTCTAGTCTTGTCTGTCTAGTCTTGTCTGTCTAGTCTTGTCTGTCTAGTCTTGTCTGTCTAGTCTTGTCTGTCTAGTCTTGTCTGTCTAGTCTTGTCTGTCTAGTCTTGTCTGTCTAGTCTTGTCTGTCTAGTCTTGTCTGTCTAGTCTTGTCTGTCTAGTCTTGTCTGTCTAGTCTTGTCTGTCTAGTCTTGTCTGTCTAGTCTTGTCTGTCTAGTCTTGTCTGTCTAGTCTTGTCTGTCTAGTCTTGTCTGTCTAGTCTTGTCTGTCTAGTCTTGTCTGTCTAGTCTTGTCTGTCTAGTCTTGTCTGTCTAGTCTTGTCTGTCTAGTCTTGTCTGTCTAGTCTTGTCTGTCTAGTCTTGTCTGTCTAGTCTTGTCTGTCTAGTCTTGTCTGTCTAGTCTTGTCTGTCTAGTCTTGTCTGTCTAGTCTTGTCTGTCTAGTCTTGTCTGTCTAGTCTTGTCTGTCTAGTCTTGTCTGTCTAGTCTTGTCTGTCTAGTCTTGTCTGTCTAGTCTTGTCTGTCTAGTCTTGTCTGTCTAGTCTTGTCTGTCTAGTCTTGTCTGTCTAGTCTTGTCTGTCTAGTCTTGTCTGTCTAGTCTTGTCTGTCTAGTCTTGTCTGTCTAGTCTTGTCTGTCTAGTCTTGTCTGTCTAGTCTTGTCTGTCTAGTCTTGTCTGTCTAGTCTTGTCTGTCTAGTCTTGTCTGTCTAGTCTTGTCTGTCTAGTCTTGTCTGTCTAGTCTTGTCTGTCTAGTCTTGTCTGTCTAGTCTTGTCTGTCTAGTCTTGTCTGTCTAGTCTTGTCTGTCTAGTCTTGTCTGTCTAGTCTTGTCTGTCTAGTCTTGTCTGTCTAGTCTTGTCTGTCTAGTCTTGTCTGTCTAGTCTTGTCTGTCTAGTCTTGTCTGTCTAGTCTTGTCTGTCTAGTCTTGTCTGTCTAGTCTTGTCTGTCTAGTCTTGTCTGTCTAGTCTTGTCTGTCTAGTCTTGTCTGTCTAGTCTTGTCTGTCTAGTCTTGTCTGTCTAGTCTTGTCTGTCTAGTCTTGTCTGTCTAGTCTTGTCTGTCTAGTCTTGTCTGTCTAGTCTTGTCTGTCTAGTCTTGTCTGTCTAGTCTTGTCTGTCTAGTCTTGTCTGTCTAGTCTTGTCTGTCTAGTCTTGTCTGTCTAGTCTTGTCTGTCTAGTCTTGTCTGTCTAGTCTTGTCTGTCTAGTCTTGTCTGTCTAGTCTTGTCTGTCTAGTCTTGTCTGTCTAGTCTTGTCTGTCTAGTCTTGTCTGTCTAGTCTTGTCTGTCTAGTCTTGTCTGTCTAGTCTTGTCTGTCTAGTCTTGTCTGTCTAGTCTTGTCTGTCTAGTCTTGTCTGTCTAGTCTTGTCTGTCTAGTCTTGTCTGTCTAGTCTTGTCTGTCTAGTCTTGTCTGTCTAGTCTTGTCTGTCTAGTCTTGTCTGTCTAGTCTTGTCTGTCTAGTCTTGTCTGTCTAGTCTTGTCTGTCTAGTCTTGTCTGTCTAGTCTTGTCTGTCTAGTCTTGTCTGTCTAGTCTTGTCTGTCTAGTCTTGTCTGTCTAGTCTTGTCTGTCTAGTCTTGTCTGTCTAGTCTTGTCTGTCTAGTCTTGTCTGTCTAGTCTTGTCTGTCTAGTCTTGTCTGTCTAGTCTTGTCTGTCTAGTCTTGTCTGTCTAGTCTTGTCTGTCTAGTCTTGTCTGTCTAGTCTTGTCTGTCTAGTCTTGTCTGTCTAGTCTTGTCTGTCTAGTCTTGTCTGTCTAGTCTTGTCTGTCTAGTCTTGTCTGTCTAGTCTTGTCTGTCTAGTCTTGTCTGTCTAGTCTTGTCTGTCTAGTCTTGTCTGTCTAGTCTTGTCTGTCTAGTCTTGTCTGTCTAGTCTTGTCTGTCTAGTCTTGTCTGTCTAGTCTTGTCTGTCTAGTCTTGTCTGTCTAGTCTTGTCTGTCTAGTCTTGTCTGTCTAGTCTTGTCTGTCTAGTCTTGTCTGTCTAGTCTTGTCTGTCTAGTCTTGTCTGTCTAGTCTTGTCTGTCTAGTCTTGTCTGTCTAGTCTTGTCTGTCTAGTCTTGTCTGTCTAGTCTTGTCTGTCTAGTCTTGTCTGTCTAGTCTTGTCTGTCTAGTCTTGTCTGTCTAGTCTTGTCTGTCTAGTCTTGTCTGTCTAGTCTTGTCTGTCTAGTCTTGTCTGTCTAGTCTTGTCTGTCTAGTCTTGTCTGTCTAGTCTTGTCTGTCTAGTCTTGTCTGTCTAGTCTTGTCTGTCTAGTCTTGTCTGTCTAGTCTTGTCTGTCTAGTCTTGTCTGTCTAGTCTTGTCTGTCTAGTCTTGTCTGTCTAGTCTTGTCTGTCTAGTCTTGTCTGTCTAGTCTTGTCTGTCTAGTCTTGTCTGTCTAGTCTTGTCTGTCTAGTCTTGTCTGTCTAGTCTTGTCTGTCTAGTCTTGTCTGTCTAGTCTTGTCTGTCTAGTCTTGTCTGTCTAGTCTTGTCTGTCTAGTCTTGTCTGTCTAGTCTTGTCTGTCTAGTCTTGTCTGTCTAGTCTTGTCTGTCTAGTCTTGTCTGTCTAGTCTTGTCTGTCTAGTCTTGTCTGTCTAGTCTTGTCTGTCTAGTCTTGTCTGTCTAGTCTTGTCTGTCTAGTCTTGTCTGTCTAGTCTTGTCTGTCTAGTCTTGTCTGTCTAGTCTTGTCTGTCTAGTCTTGTCTGTCTAGTCTTGTCTGTCTAGTCTTGTCTGTCTAGTCTTGTCTGTCTAGTCTTGTCTGTCTAGTCTTGTCTGTCTAGTCTTGTCTGTCTAGTCTTGTCTGTCTAGTCTTGTCTGTCTAGTCTTGTCTGTCTAGTCTTGTCTGTCTAGTCTTGTCTGTCTAGTCTTGTCTGTCTAGTCTTGTCTGTCTAGTCTTGTCTGTCTAGTCTTGTCTGTCTAGTCTTGTCTGTCTAGTCTTGTCTGTCTAGTCTTGTCTGTCTAGTCTTGTCTGTCTAGTCTTGTCTGTCTAGTCTTGTCTGTCTAGTCTTGTCTGTCTAGTCTTGTCTGTCTAGTCTTGTCTGTCTAGTCTTGTCTGTCTAGTCTTGTCTGTCTAGTCTTGTCTGTCTAGTCTTGTCTGTCTAGTCTTGTCTGTCTAGTCTTGTCTGTCTAGTCTTGTCTGTCTAGTCTTGTCTGTCTAGTCTTGTCTGTCTAGTCTTGTCTGTCTAGTCTTGTCTGTCTAGTCTTGTCTGTCTAGTCTGTCTGTCTAGTCTTGTCTGTCTAGTCTTGTCTGTCTAGTCTTGTCTGTCTAGTCTTGTCTGTCTAGTCTTGTCTGTCTAGTCTTGTCTGTCTAGTCTTGTCTGTCTAGTCTTGTCTGTCTAGTCTTGTCTGTCTAGTCTTGTCTGTCTAGTCTTGTCTGTCTAGTCTTGTCTGTCTAGTCTTGTCTGTCTAGTCTTGTCTGTCTAGTCTTGTCTGTCTAGTCTTGTCTGTCTAGTCTTGTCTGTCTAGTCTTGTCTGTCTAGTCTTGTCTGTCTAGTCTTGTCTGTCTAGTCTTGTCTGTCTAGTCTTGTCTGTCTAGTCTTGTCTGTCTAGTCTTGTCTGTCTAGTCTTGTCTGTCTAGTCTTGTCTGTCTAGTCTTGTCTGTCTAGTCTTGTCTGTCTAGTCTTGTCTGTCTAGTCTTGTCTGTCTAGTCTTGTCTGTCTAGTCTTGTCTGTCTAGTCTTGTCTGTCTAGTCTTGTCTGTCTAGTCTTGTCTGTCTAGTCTTGTCTGTCTAGTCTTGTCTGTCTAGTCTTGTCTGTCTAGTCTTGTCTGTCTAGTCTTGTCTGTCTAGTCTTGTCTGTCTAGTCTTGTCTGTCTAGTCTTGTCTGTCTAGTCTTGTCTGTCTAGTCTTGTCTGTCTAGTCTTGTCTGTCTAGTCTTGTCTGTCTAGTCTTGTCTGTCTAGTCTTGTCTGTCTAGTCTTGTCTGTCTAGTCTTGTCTGTCTAGTCTTGTCTGTCTAGTCTTGTCTGTCTAGTCTTGTCTGTCTAGTCTTGTCTGTCTAGTCTTGTCTGTCTAGTCTTGTCTGTCTAGTCTTGTCTGTCTAGTCTTGTCTGTCTAGTCTTGTCTGTCTAGTCTTGTCTGTCTAGTCTTGTCTGTCTAGTCTTGTCTGTCTAGTCTTGTCTGTCTAGTCTTGTCTGTCTAGTCTTGTCTGTCTAGTCTTGTCTGTCTAGTCTTGTCTGTCTAGTCTTGTCTGTCTAGTCTTGTCTGTCTAGTCTTGTCTGTCTAGTCTTGTCTGTCTAGTCTTGTCTGTCTAGTCTTGTCTGTCTAGTCTTGTCTGTCTAGTCTTGTCGGTCTAGTCTTGTCTGTCTAGTCTTGTCTGTCTAGTCTTGTCTGTCTAGTCTTGTCTGTCTAGTCTTGTCTGTCTAGTCTTGTCTGTCTAGTCTTGTCTGTCTAGTCTTGTCTGTCTAGTCTTGTCTGTCTAGTCTTGTCTGTCTAGTCTTGTCTGTCTAGTCTTGTCTGTCTAGTCTTGTCTGTCTAGTCTTGTCTGTCTAGTCTTGTCTGTCTAGTCTTGTCTGTCTAGTCTTCTGTCCTTGTCTGTCTAGTCCTTGTCTGTCTAGTCTTGTCTGTCTAGTCTTGTCTGTCTAGTCTTGTCTGTCTAGTCTTGTCTGTCTAGTCTTGTCTGTCTAGTCTTGTCTGTCTAGTCTTGTCTGTCTAGTCTTGTCTGTCTAGTCTTGTCTGTCTAGTCTTGTCTGTCTAGTCTTGTCTGTCTAGTCTTGTCTGTCTAGTCTTGTCTGTCTAGTCTTGTCTGTCTAGTCTTGTCTGTCTAGTCTTGTCTGTCTAGTCTTGTCTGTCTAGTCTTGTCTGTCTAGTCTTGTCTGTCTAGTCTTGTCTGTCTAGTCTTGTCTGTCTAGTCTTGTCTGTCTAGTCTTGTCTGTCTAGTCTTGTCTGTCTAGTCTTGTCTGTCTAGTCTTGTCTGTCTAGTCTTGTCTGTCTAGTCTTGTCTGTCTAGTCTTGTCTGTCTAGTCTTGTCTGTCTAGTCTTCTGTCTTGTCTGTCTAGTCTTGTCTGTCTAGTCTTGTCTGTCTAGTCTTGTCTGTCTAGTCTTGTCTGTCTAGTCTTGTCTGTCTAGTCTTGTCTGTCTAGTCTTGTCTGTCTAGTCTTGTCTGTCTAGTCTTGTCTGTCTAGTCTTGTCTGTCTAGTCTTGTCTGTCTAGTCTTGTCTGTCTTCTGTCTAGTCTTGTCTGTCTAGTCTTGTCTGTCTAGTCTTGTCTGTCTAGTCTTGTCTGTCTAGTCTTGTCTGTCTAGTCTTGTCTGTCTAGTCTTGTCTGTCTAGTCTTGTCTGTCTAGTCTTGTCTGTCTAGTCTTGTCTGTCTAGTCTTGTCTGTCTAGTCTTGTCTGTCTAGTCTTGTCTGTCTAGTCTTGTCTGTCTAGTCTTGTCTGTCTAGTCTTGTCTGTCTAGTCTTGTCCTGTCTAGTCTTGTCTGTCTAGTCTTGTCTGTCTAGTCTTGTCTGTCTAGTCTTGTCTGTCTAGTCTTGTCTGTCTAGTCTTGTCTGTCTAGTCTTGTCTGTCTAGTCTTGTCTGTCTAGTCTTGTCTGTCTAGTCTTGTCTGTCTAGTCTTGTCCTGTCTAGTCTTGTCTGTCTAGTCTTGTCTGTCTAGTCTTGTCTGTCTAGTCTTGTCTGTCTAGTCTTGTCTGTCTAGTCTTGTCTGTCTAGTCTTGTCTGTCTAGTCTTGTCTGTCTAGTCTTGTCTGTCTAGTCTTGTCTGTCTAGTCTTGTCTGTCTAGTCTTGTCTGTCTAGTCTTGTCTGTCTAGTCTTGTCTGTCTAGTCTTGTCTGTCTAGTCTTGTCTGTCTAGTCTTGTCTGTCTAGTCTTGTCTGTCTAGTCTTGTCTGTCTAGTCTTGTCTGTCTAGTCTTGTCTGTCTAGTCTTGTCTGTCTAGTCTTGTCTGTCTAGTCTTGTCTGTCTAGTCTTGTCTTCTAGTCTTGTCTGTCTAGTCTTGTCTGTCTAGTCTTGTCTGTCTAGTCTTGTCTGTCTAGTCTTGTCTGTCTAGTCTTGTCTGTCTAGTCTTGTCTGTCTAGTCTTGTCTGTCTAGTCTTGTCTGTCTAGTCTTGTCTGTCTAGTCTTGTCTGTCTAGTCTTGTCTGTCTAGTCTTGTCTGTCTAGTCTTGTCTGTCTAGTCTTGTCTGTCTAGTCTTGTCTGTCTAGTCTTGTCTGTCTAGTCTTGTCTGTCTAGTCTTGTCTGTCTAGTCTTGTCTGTCTAGTCTTGTCTGTCTAGTCTTGTCTGTCTAGTCTTGTCTGTCTAGTCTTGTCTGTCTAGTCTTGTCTGTCTAGTCTTGTCTGTCTAGTCTTGTCTGTCTAGTCTTGTCTGTCTAGTCTTGTCTGTCTAGTCTTGTCTGTCTAGTCTTGTCTGTCTAGTCTTGTCTGTCTAGTCTTGTCTGTCTAGTCTTGTCTGTCTAGTCTTGTCTGTCTAGTCTTGTCTGTCTAGTCTTGTCTGTCTAGTCTTGTCTGTCTAGTCTTGTCTGTCTAGTCTTGTCTGTCTAGTCTTGTCTGTCTAGTCTTGTCTGTCTAGTCTTGTCTGTCTAGTCTTGTCTGTCTAGTCTTGTCTGTCTAGTCTTGTCTGTCTAGTCTTGTCTGTCTAGTCTTGTCTGTCTAGTCTTGTCTGTCTAGTCTTGTCTGTCTAGTCTTGTCTGTCTAGTCTTGTCTGTCTAGTCTTGTCTGTCTAGTCTTGTCTGTCTAGTCTTGTCTGTCTAGTTCTTGTCTTGTCTGTCTAGTCTTGTCTGTCTAGTCTTGTCTGTCTAGTCTTGTCTGTCTAGTCTTGTCTGTCTAGTCTTGTCTGTCTAGTCTTGTCTGTCTAGTCTTGTCTGTCTAGTCTTGTCTGTCTAGTCTTGTCTGTCTAGTCTTGTCTGTCTAGTCTTGTCTGTCTAGTCTTGTCTGTCTAGTCTTGTCTGTCTAGTCTTGTCTGTCTAGTCTTGTCTGTCTAGTCTTGTCTGTCTAGTCTTGTCTGTCTTGTCTAGTCTTGTCTAGTCTTGTCTAGTCTTGTCTAGTCTTGTCTAGTCTTGTCTGTCTATCTTGTCTGTCTAGTCTTGTCTGTCTAGTCTTGTCTGTCTAGTCTTGTCTGTCTAGTCCTTGTCTGTCTAGTCTTGTCTGTCTAGTCTGTCTGTCTAGTCTTGTCTGTCTAGTCTTGTCTGTCTAGTCTTGTCTGTCTAGTCTTGTCTGTCTAGTCTTGTCTGTCTAGTCTTGTCTGTCTAGTCTTGTCTGTCTAGTCTTGTCTGTCTAGTCTTGTCTGTCTAGTCTTGTCTGTCTAGTCTTGTCTGTCTAGTCTTGTCTGTCTAGTCTTGTCTGTCTAGTCTTGTCTGTCTAGTCTTGTCTGTCTAGTCTTGTCTGTCTAGTCTTGTCTGTCTAGTCTTGTCTGTCTAGTCTTGTCTGTCTAGTCTTGTCTGGTCTGTCTAGTCTTGTCTGTCTAGTCTTGTCTGTCTAGTCTTGTCTGTCTAGTCTTGTCTGTCTAGTCTTGTCTGTCTAGTCTTGTCTGTCTAGTCTTGTCTGTCTAGTCTTGTCTGTCTAGTCTTGTCTGTCTAGTCTTGTCTGTCTAGTCTTGTCTGTCTAGTCTTGTCTGTCTAGTCTTGTCTGTCTAGTCTTGTCTGTCTAGTCTTGTCTGTCTAGTCTTGTCTGTCTAGTCTTGTCTGTCTAGTCTTGTCTGTCTAGTCTTGTCTGTCTAGTCTTGTCTGTCTAGTCTTGTCTGTCTAGTCTTGTCTGTCTAGTCTTGTCTGTCTAGTCTTGTCTGTCTAGTCTTGTCTGTCTAGTCTTGTCTGTCTAGTCTTGTCTGTCTAGTCTTGTCTGTCTAGTCTTGTCTGTCTAGTCTTGTCTGTCTAGTCTTGTCTGTCTAGTCTTGTCTGTCTAGTCTTGTCTGTCTAGACTTGTCTGTCTAGACTTGTCTGTCTAGTCTTGTCTGTCTAGTCTTGTCTGTCTACTCTTGTCTGTCTAGTCTTGTCTGTCTATTCTTGTCTGTCTTTCTTGTCTTGTCTAGTCTTGTCTGTCTAGTCTTGTCTGTCTAGTCTTGTCTGTATAGTCTTGTCTGTCTAGTCTTGTCTGTCTAGTCTTGTCTGTCTAGTCTTGTCTGTCTAGTCTTGTCTGTCTAGTCTTGTCTGTCTAGTCTTGTCTGTCTAGTCTTGTCTGTCTAGTCTTGTCTGTCTAGTCTTGTCTGTCTAGTCTTGTCTGTCTAGTCTTGTCTGTCTAGTCTTGTCTGTCTAGTCTTGTCTGTCTAGTCTTGTCTGTCTAGTCTTGTCTGTCTAGTCTTGTCTGTCTAGTCTTGTCTGTCTAGTCTTGTCTGTCTAGTCTTGTCTGTCTAGTCTTGTCTGTCTAGTCTTGTCTGTCTAGTCTTGTCTGTCTAGTCTTGTCTGTCTAGTCTTGTCTGTCTAGTCTTGTCTGTCTAGTCTTGTCTGTCTAGTCTTGTCTGTCTAGTCTTGTCTGTCTAGTCTTGTCTGTCTAGTCTTGTCTGTCTAGTCTTGTCTGTCTAGTCTTGTCTGTCTAGTCTTGTCTGTCTAGTCTTGTCTGTCTAGTCTTGTCTGTCTAGTCTTGTCTGTCTAGTCTTGTCTGTCTAGTCTTGTCTGTCTAGTCTTGTCTGTCTAGTCTTGTCTGTCTAGTCTTGTCTGTCTAGTCTTGTCTGTCTAGTCTTGTCTGTCTAGTCTTGTCTGTCTAGTCTTGTCTGTCTAGTCTTGTCTGTCTAGTCTTGTCTGTCTAGTCTTGTCTGTCTAGTCTTGTCTGTCTAGTCTTGTCTGTCTAGTCTTGTCTGTCTAGTCTTGTCTGTCTAGTCTTGTCTGTCTAGTCTTGTCTGTCTAGTCTTGTCTGTCTAGTCTTGTCTGTCTAGTCTTGTCTGTCTAGTCTTGTCTGTCTAGTCTTGTCTGTCTAGTTTTGTCTGTCTAGTCTTGTCTGTCTAGTCTTGTCTGTCTAGTCTTGTCTGTCTAGTCTTGTCT
Source organism: Phosphuga atrata (assembly GCA_944588485.1). Lineage (NCBI taxonomy): Eukaryota > Metazoa > Arthropoda > Insecta > Coleoptera > Silphidae > Phosphuga > Phosphuga atrata. Next base: position 10,313 of record CALYMW010000529.1, read on the forward strand.
GTCTAGTCTTGTCTGTCTAGTCCTTGTCTGTCTAGTCTTGTCTGTCTAGTCTTGTCTGTCTAGTCTTGTCTGTCTAGTCTTGTCTGTCTAGTCTTGTCTGTCTAGTCTTGTCTGTCTAGTCTTGTCTGTCTAGTCTTGTCTGTCTAGTCTTGTCTGTCTAGTCTTGTCTGTCTAGTCTTGTCTGTCTAGTCTTGTCTGTCTAGTCTTGTCTGTCTAGTCTTGTCTGTCTAGTCTTGTCTGTCTAGTCTTGTCTGTCTAGTCTTGTCTGTCTAGTCTTGTCTGTCTAGTCTTGTCTGTCTAGTCTTGTCTGTCTAGTCTTGTCTGTCTAGTCTTGTCTGTCTAGTCTTGTCAGTCTAGTCTTGTCTGTCTAGTCTTGTCTGTCTAGTCTTGTCTGTCTAGTCTTGTCAGTCTAGTCTTGTCTGTCTAGTCTTGTCTGTCTAGTCTTGTCTGTCTAGTCTTGTCAGTCTAGTCTTGTCAGTCTTGTCTGTCTAGTCTTGTCTGTCTAGTCTTGTCTGTCTAGTCTTGTCTGTCTAGTCTTGTCTGTCTAGTCTTGTCTGTCTAGTCTTGTCTGTCTAGTCTTGTCTGTCTAGTCTTGTCTGTCTAGTCTTGTCTGTCTAGTCTTGTCTGTCTAGTCTTGTCTGTCTAGTCTTGTCTGTCTAGTCTTGTCTGTCTAGTCTTGTCTGTCTAGTCTTGTCTGTCTAGTCTTGTCTGTCTAGTCTTGTCTGTCTAGTCTTGTCTGTCTAGTCTTGTCTGTCTAGTCTTGTCTGTCTAGTCTTGTCTGTCTAGTCTTGTCTGTCTAGTCTTGTCTGTCTAGTCTTGTCTGTCTAGTCTTGTCTGTCTAGTCTTGTCTGTCTAGTCTTGTCTGTCTAGTCTTGTCTGTCTAGTCTTGTCTGTCTAGTCTTGTCTGTCTAGTCTTGTCTGTCTAGTCTTGTCTGTCTAGTCTTGTCTGTCAGTCTTGTCTGTCTAGTCTTGTCTGTCTAGTCTTGTCTGTCTAGTCTTGTCTGTCTAGTCTTGTCTGTCTAGTCTTGTCTGTCTAGTCTTGTCTGTCTAGTCTTGTCTGTCTAGTCTTGTCTGTCTAGTCTTGTCTGTCTAGTCTTGTCTGTCTAGTCTTGTCTGTCTAGTCTTGTCTGTCTAGTCTTGTCTGTCTAGTCTTGTCTGTCTAGTCTTGTCTGTCTAGTCTTGTCTGTCTAGTCTTGTCTGTCTAGTCTTGTCTGTCTAGTCTTGTCTGTCTAGTCTTGTCTGTCTAGTCTTGTCTGTCTAGTCTTGTCTGTCTAGTCTTGTCTGTCTAGTCTTGTCTGTCTAGTCTTGTCTGTCTAGTCTTGTCTGTCTAGTCTTGTCTGTCTAGTCTTGTCTGTCTAGTCTTGTCTGTCTAGTCAAGACTAGACAGACAAGACTAGACAGACAAGACTAGACAGACAAGACTAGACAGACAAGACTAGACAGACAAGACTAGACAGACAAGACTAGACAGACAAGACTAGACAGACAAGACTAGACAGACAAGACTAGACAGACAAGACTAGACAGACAAGACTAGACAGACAAGACTAGACAGACAAGACTAGACAGACAAGACTAGACAGACAAGACTAGACAGTCAAGACTAGACAGACAAGACTAGACAGACAAGACTAGACAGACAAGACTAGACAGACAAGACTAGACAGACAAGACTAGACAGACAAGACTAGACAGACAAGACTAGACAGACTAGACAGACAAGACTAGACAGACAAGACTAGACAGACAAGACTAGACAGACAAGACTAGACAGACAAGACTAGACAGACAAGACTTGACAGACAAGACTAGACAGACAAGACTAGACAGACAAGACTAGACAGACAAGACTAGACAGACAAGACTAGACAGACAAGACTAGACAGACAAGACTAGACAGACAAGACTAGACAGACAAGACTAGACAGACAAGACTAGACAGACAAGACTAGACAGACAAGACTAGACAGACAAGACTAGACAGACAAGACTAGACAGACAAGACTAGACAGACAAGACTAGACAGACAAGACTAGACAGACAAGACTAGACAGACAAGACTAGACAGACAAGACTAGACAGACAAGACTAGACAGACAAGACTAGACAGACAAGACTAGACAGACAAGACTAGACAGACAAGACTAGACAGACAAGACTAGACAGACAAGACTAGACAGACAAGACTAGACAGACAAGACTAGACAGACAAGACTAGACAGACAAGACTAGACAGACAAGACTAGACAGACAAGACTAGACAGACAAGACTAGACTGACAAGACTAGACTGACAAGACTAGACAGACAAGACTAGACAGACAAGACTAGACAGACAAGACTAGACTGACAAGACTAGACAGACAAGACTAACAGACAAGACTAGACAGACAAGACTAGACTGACAAGACTAGACAGACAAGACTAGACAGACAAGACTAGACAGACAAGACTAGACAGACAAGACTAGACAGACAAGACTAGACAGACAAGACTAGACAGACAAGACTAGACAGACAAGACTAGACAGACAAGACTAGACAGACAAGACTAGACAGACAAGACTAGACAGACAAGACTAGACAGACAAGACTAGACAGACAAGACTAGACAGACAAGACTAGACAGACAAGACTAGACAGACAAGACTAGACAGACAAGACTAGACAGACAAGACTAGACAGACAAGACTAGACAGACAAGACTAGACAGACAAGACTAGACAGACAAGACTAGACAGACAAGACTAGACAGACAAGACTAGACAGACAAGACTAGACAGACAAGACTAGACAGACAAGACTAGACAGACAAAACTAGACAGACAAGACTAGACAGACAAGACTAGACAGACAAGACTAGACAGACAAGACTAGACAGACAAGACTAGACAGACAAGACTAGACAGACAAGACTAGACAGACAAGACTAGACAGACAAGACTAGACAGACAAGACTAGACAGACAAGACTAGACAGACAAGACTAGACAGACAAGACTAGACAGACAAGACTAGACAGACAAGACTAGACAGACAAGACTAGACAGACAAGACTAGACAGACAAGACTAGACAGACAAGACTAGACAGACAAGACTAGACAGACAAGACTAGACAGACAAGACTAGACAGACAAGACTAGACAGACAAGACTAGACAGACAAGACTAGACAGACAAGACTAGACAGACAAGACTAGACAGACAAGACTAGACAGACAAGACTAGACAGACAAGACTAGACAGACAAGACTAGACAGACAAGACTAGACAGACAAGACTAGACAGACAAGACTAGACAGACAAGACTAGACAGACAAGACTAGACAGACAAGACTAGACAGACAAGACTAGACAGACAAGACTAGACAGACAAGACTAGACAGACAAGACTAGACAGACAAGACTAGACAGACAAGACTAGACAGACAAGACTAGACAGACAAGACTAGACAGACAAGACTAGACAGACAAGACTAGACAGACAAGACTAGACAGACAAGACTAGACAGACAAGACTAGACAGACAAGACTAGACAGACAAGACTAGACAGACAAGACTAGACAAGACTAGACAGACAAGACTAGACAGACAAGACTAGACAGACAAGACTAGACAGACAAGACTAGACAGACAAGACTAGACAGACAAGACTAGACAGACAAGACTAGACAGACAAGACTAGACAGACAAGACTAGACAGACAAGACTAGACAGACAAGACTAGACAGACAAGAATAGACAGACAAGAATAGACAGACAAGACTAGACAGACAAGACTAGACAGACACAAGACTAGACAGACAAGACTAGACAGACAAGTCTAGACAGACAAGTCTAGACAGACAAGACTAGACAGACAAGAATAGACAGACAAGACTAGACAGACAAGACTAGACAGACAAGACTAGACAGACAAGACTAGACAGACAAGACTAGACAGACAAGACTAGACAGACAAGGACTAGACAGACAAGACTAGACAGACAAGACTAGACAGACAAGACTAGACAGACAAGACTAGACAGACAAGACTAGACAGACAAGACTAGACAGACAAGACTAGACAGACAAGACTAGACAGACAAGACTAGACAGACAAGACTAGACAGACAAGACTAGACAGACAAGACTGACAGACAAGACTAGACAGACAAGACTAGACAGACAAGACTAGACAGACAAGACTAGACAGACAAGACTAGACAGACAAGACTAGACAGACAAGACTAGACAGACAAGACTAGACAGACAAGACTAGACAGACAAGACTAGACAGACAAGACTAGACAGACAAGACTAGACAGACAAGACTAGACAGACAAGACTAGACAGACAAGACTAGACAGACAAGACTAGACAGACAAGACTAGACAGACAAGACTAGACAGACAAGACTAGACAGACAAGACTAGACAGACAAGACTAGACAGACAAGACTAGACAGACAAGACTAGACAGACAAGACTAGACAGACAAGACTAGACAGACAAGACTAGACAGACAAGACTAGACAGACAAGACTAGACAGACAAGACTAGACAGACAAGACTAGACAGACAAGACTAGACAGACAAGACTAGACAGACAAGACTAGACAGACAAGACTAGACAGACAAGACTAGGACAGACAAGACTAGACAGACAAGACTAGACAGACAAGACTAGACAGACAAGACTAGACAGACAAGACTAGACAGACAAGACTAGACAGACAAGACTAGACAGACAAGACTAGACAGACAAGACTAGACAGACAAGACTAGACAGACAAGACTAGACAGACAAGGACTAGACAGACAAGACTAGACAGACAAGACTAGACAGACAAGACTAGACAGACAAGACTAGACAGACAAGACTAGACAGACAAGACTAGACAGACAAGACTAGACAGACAAGACTAGACAGACAAGACTAGACAGACAAGACTAGACAGACAAGACTAGACAGACAAGACTAGACAGACAAGACTAGACAGACAAGACTAGACAGACAAGACTAGACAGACAAGACTAGACAGACAAGACTAGGACAGACAAGACTAGACAGACAAGACTAGACAGACAAGACTAGACAGACAAGACTAGACAGACAAGACTAGACAGACAAGACTAGACAGACAAGACTAGACAGACAAGACTAGACAGACAAGACTAGACAGACAAGGACTAGACAGACAAGACTAGACAGACAAGACTAGACAGACAAGACTAGACAGACAAGACTAGACAGACAAGACTAGACAGACAAGACTAGACAGACAAGACTAGACAGACAAGACTAGACAGACAAGACTAGACAGACAAGACTAGACAGACAAGACTAGACAGACAAGACTAGACAGACAAGACTAGACAGACAAGACTAGACAGACAAGACTAGACAGACAAGACTAGACAGACAAGACTAGACAGACAAGACTAGACAGACAAGACTAGACAGACAAGACTAGACAGACAAGACTAGACAGACAAGACTAGACAGACAAGACTAGACAGACAAGACTAGACAGACAAGACTAGACAGACAAGACTAGACAGGACAATACTAGACAGACAAGACTAGACAGACAATACTAGACAGACAAGACTAGACAGACAACACTAGACAGGCAAGACTAGACAGTCAAGGACTAGACAGACAAGACTAGACAGACAAGACTAGACAGACAAGACTAGACAGACAAGACTAGACAGACAAGACTAGACAGACAAGACTAGACAGACAAGACTAGACAGACAAGACTAGACAGACAAGACTAGACAGACAAGACTAGACAGACAAGACTAGACAGACAAGACTAGACAGGACAAGACTAGACAGACAAGACTAGAAGAAAAGACTAGACAGACAAGACTAGACAGACAAGACTAGACAGACAAGACTAGACCGACAAGACTAGACAGACAAGACTAGACAGACAAGACTAGACAGACAAGACTAGACAGACAAGGCTAGACAGACAAGACTAGACAGACTAGACAGACAAGACTAGACAGACAAGACTAGAAAGACAAGACTAGACAGACAAGACTAGACAGACAAGACTAGACAGACAAGACTAGACAGACAAGGACTAGACAGGACAAGACTAGACAGACAAGACTAGACAGACAAGACTAGACAGACAAGACTAGACAGACAAGACTAGACAGACAAGACTAGACAGACAAGACTAGACAGACAAGACTAGACAGACAAGACTAGACAGACAAGACTAGACAGACAAGACTAGACAGACGAGACTAGACAGACAAGACTAGACAGACAAGACTAGACAGACAAGGACTAGACAGACTAAGACTAGACAGACAAGACTAGACAGACAAGACTAGACAGACAAGACTAGACAGACAAGACTAGACAGACAAGACTAGACAGACAAGACTAGACAGACAAGACTAGACAGACAAGGACTAGACAGACAAGACTAGACAGACAAGACTAGACAGACAAGACTAGACAGACAAGACTAGACAGACAAGACTAGACAGACAAGACTAGACAGACTAGACAGACAAGACTAGACAGACAAGACTAGAAAGACAAGACTAGGACAGACAAGACTAGACAGACAAGACTAGACAGACAAGACTAGACAGACAAGACTAGACAGACAAGACTAGACAGACAAGACTAGACAGACAAGACTAGACAGACAAGACTAGACAGACAAGACTAGACAGACAAGACTAGACAGACAGAGACTAGACAGACAAGACTAGACAGACAAGACTAGACAGACAAGACTAGACAGACAAGACTAGACAGACAAGACTAGACAGACAAGACTAGACAGACAAGACTAGACAGACAAGACTAGACAGACAAGACTAGACAGACAAGACTAGACAGACAAGGACTAGACAGACAAGACTAGACAGACAAGACTAGACAGACAAGACTAGACAGACAAGACTAGACAGACAAGACTAGACAGACAAGACTAGACAGACAAGACTAGACAGACAAGACTAGACAGACAAGACTAGACAGACAAGACTAGACAGACAAGACTAGACAGACAAGACTAGACAGACAAGACTAGACAGACAAGACTAGACAGACAAGACTAGACAGACAAGACTAGACAGACAAGACTAGACAGACAAGACTAGACAGACAATACTAGACAGACAAGACTAGACAGACAACACTAGACAGACAACACTAGACAGGCAAGACTAGACAGTCAAGACTAGACAGACAAGACTAGACAGACTAGACAGACAAGACTAGACAGACAAGACTAGACAGACAAGACTAGACAGACAAGACTAGACAGACAAGACTAGACAGACAAGACTAGACAGACAAGACTAGACAGACAAGACTAGACAGACAAGACTAGACAGACAAGACTAGACAGACAAGACTAGACAGACAAGACTAGACAGACAAGACTAGACAGACAAGACTAGACAGACAAGACTAGACAGACAAGACTAGACAGACAAGACTAGACAGACAAGACTAGACAGACAAGACTAGACAGACAAGACTAGACAGACAAGACTAGACAGACAAGACTAGACAGACAAGACTAGACAGACAAGACTAGACAGACAAGACTAGACAGACAAGACTAGACAGACAAGACTAGACAGACAAGACTAGACAGACAAGACTAGACAGACAAGACTAGACAGACAAGACTAGACAGACAAGACTAGACAGACAAGACTAGACAGACAAGGACTAGACAGACAAGACTAGACAGACAAGACTAGACAGACAAGACTAGACAGACAAGACTAGACAGACAAGGACTAGACAGACAAGACTAGACAGACAAGGACTAGACAGACAAGACTAGACAGACAAGACTAGACAGACAAGACTAGACAGACAAGACTAGACAGACAAGACTAGACAGACAAGACTAGACAGACAAGACTAGACAGACAAGACTAGACAGACAAGACTAGACAGACAAGACTAGACAGACAAGACTAGACAGACAAGACTAGACAGACAAGACTAGACAGACAAGACTAGACAGACAAGACTAGACAGACAAGACTAGACAGACAAGACTAGACAGACAAGACTAGACAGACAAGACTAGACAGACAAGACTAGACAGACAAGACTAGACAGACAAGACTAGACAGACAAGACTAGACAGACAAGACTAGACAGACAAGACTAGACAGACAAGACTAGACAGACAAGACTAGACAGACAAGACTAGACAGACAAGACTAGACAGACAAGACTAGACAGACAAGACTAGACAGACAAGACTAGACAGACAAGACTAGACAGACAAGACTAGACAGACAAGACTAGACAGACAAGACTAGACAGACAAGACTAGACAGACAAGACTAGACAGACAAGACTAGACAGACAAGACTAGACAGACAAGACTAGACAGACAAGACTAGACAGACAAGACTAGACAGACAAGACTAGACAGACAAGACTAGACAGACAAGACTAGACAGACAAGACTAGACAGACAAGACTAGACAGACAAGACTAGACAGACAAGACTAGACAGACAAGACTAGACAGACAAGACTAGACAGACAAGACTAGACAGACAAGACTAGACAGGACAAGACTAGACAGACAAGACTAGACAGACAAGACTAGACAGACAAGACTAGACAGACAAGACTAGACAGACAAGACTAGACAGACAAGACTAGACAGACAAGACTAGACAGACAAGACTAGACAGACAAGACTAGACAGACAAGACTAGACAGACAAGACTAGACAGACAAGACTAGACAGACAAGACTAGACAGACAAGGACTAGACAGACAAGACTAGACAGACAAGACTAGACAGACAAGACTAGACAGACAAGACTAGACAGACAAGACTAGACAGACAAGACTAGACAGACAAGACTAGACAGACAAGACTAGACAGACAAGACTAGACAGACAAGACTAGACAGACAAGACTAGACAGACAAGACTAGACAGACAAGACTAGACAGACAAGACTAGACAGACAAGACTAGACAGACAAGACTAGACAGACAAGACTAGACAGACAAGACTAGACAGACAAGACTAGACAGACAAGACTAGACAGACAAGACTAGACAGACAAGACTAGACAGACAAGACTAGACAGACAAGACTAGACAGACAAGACTAGACAGACAAGACTAGACAGACAAGACTAGACAGACAAGACTAGACAGACAAGACTAGACAGACAAGACTAGACAGACAAGACTAGACAGACAAGACTAGACAGACAAGACTAGACAGACAAGACTAGACAGACAAGACTAGACAGACAAGACTAGACAGACAAGACTAGACAGACAAGACTAGACAGACAAGACTAGACAGACAAGACTAGACAGACAAGACTAGACAGACAAGACTAGACAGACAAGACTAGACAGACAAGACTAGACAGACAAGACTAGACAGACAAGACTAGACAGACAAGACTAGACAGACAAGACTAGACAGACAAGACTAGAGACAGACAAGACTAGACAGACAAGACTAGACAGACAAGACTAGACAGACAAGACTAGACAGACAAGACTAGACAGACAAGACTAGACAGACAAGACTAGACAGACAAGACTAGACAGACAAGACTAGACAGACAAGACTAGACAGACAAGACTAGACAGACAAGGACTAGACAGACAAGACTAGACAGACAAGACTAGACAGACAAGACTAGACAGACAAGACTAGACAGACAAGACTAGACAGACAAGACTAGACCAGACAAGACTAGACAGACAAGACTAGACAGACAAGACTAGACATACAAGACTAGACAGACAAGACTAGACAGACAAGACTAGACAGACAAGACTAGACAGACAAGACTAGACAGACAAGACTAGACAGACAAGACTAGACAGACAAGACTAGACAGACAAGACTAGACAGACAAGACTAGACAGACAAGGACTAGACAGACAGAAGACAATCTAGACAGACAAGACTAGACAGACAAGACTAGACAGACAACACTAGAAGGCAAGACTAGACAGACAAGACTAGACAGACAAGACTAGACAGACAAGACTAGACAGACAAGACTAGACAGACAAGACTAGACAGACAAGACTAGACAGACAAGACTAGACAGACAAGACTAGACAGACAAGACTAGACAGACAAGACTAGACAGACAAGACTAGACAGAAAAGACTAGACAGACAAGACTAGACAGACAAGACTAGACAGACAAGACTAGACAGACAAGACTAGACAGACAAGACTAGACAGACAAGACTAGACAGACAAGGAGACAGACTAGACAGACAAGACTAGACAGACAAGACTAGACAGACAAGACTAGACAGACTAGACAGACAAGACTAGACAGACAAGACTAGACAGACAAGACTAGACAGACAAGACTAGACAGACAAGACTAGACAGACAAGACTAGACAGACAAGACTAGACAGACAAGACTAGACAGACAAGACTAGACAGACAAGACTAGACAGACAAGACTAGACAGACAAGACTAGACAGACAAGACTAGACAGACAAGACTAGACAGACAAGACTAGACAGACAAGACTAGACAGACAAGACTAGACAGACAAGACTAGACAGACAAGACTAGACAGACAAGACTAGACAGACAAGACTAGACAGACAAGACTAGACAGACAAGACTAGACAGACAAGACTAGACAGACAAGACTAGACAGACAAGACTAGACAGACAAGACTAGACAGACAAGACTAGACAGACAAGACTAGACAGACAAGACTAGACAGACAAGACTAGACAGACAAGACTAGACAGACAAGACTAGACAGACAAGACTAGACAGACAAGACTAGACAGACAAGACTAGACAGACAAGACTAGACAGACAAGACTAGACAGACAAGACTAGACAGACAAGACTAGACAGACTAGACAGACAAGACTAGACAGACAAGACTAGAAAGACAAGACTAGACAGACAAGACTAGACAGACAAGACTAGACAGACAAGACTAGACAGACAAGACTAGACAGACAAGACTAGACAGACAAGACTAGACAGACAAGACTAGACAGACAAGACTAGACAGACGAAGACTAGACAGACAAGACTAGACAGACAAGACTAGACAGACAAGACTAGACAGACAAGACTAGACAGACAAGACTAGACAGACAAGACTAGACAGACAAGACTAGACAGACAAGACTAGACAGACAAGACTAGACAGACAAGACTAGACAGACAAGACTAGACAGACAAGACTAGACAGACAAGACTAGACAGACAAGACTAGACAGACAAGACTAGACAGACAAGACTAGACAGACAAGACTAGACAGACAAGACTAGACAGACAAGACTAGACAGACAAGACTAGACAGACAAGACTAGACAGACAAGACTAGACAGACAAGACTAGACAGACAAGACTAGACAGACAAGACTAGACAGACAAGACTAGACAGACAAGACTAGACAGACAAGACTAGACAGACAAGACTAGACAGACAAGACTAGACAGACAAGACTAGACAGACAAGACTAGACAGACAAGACTAGACAGACAAGACTAGACAGACAAGACTAGACAGACAAGACTAGACAGACAAGACTAGACAGACAAGACTAGACAGACTAGACAGACTAGACCGACTAGACAGACTAGACAGACTAGACAGACTAGACAGACAAGACTAGACAGACAAGACTAGACAGACAAGACTAGACAGACAAGACTAGAAGACAAGACTAGACAGACAAGACTAGACAGACAAGACTAGACAGACAAGACTAGACAGACAAGACTAGACAGACAAGACTAGACAGACAAGACTAGACAGACAAGACTAGACAGACAAGACTAGACAGACAAGACTAGACAGACAAGACTAGACAGACAAGACTAGACAGACAAGACTAGGACAGACAAGACTAGACAGACAAGACTAGACAGACAAGACTAGACAGACAAGACTAGACAGACAAGACTAGACAGACAAGACTAGACAGACAAGACTAGACAGACAAGACTAGACAGACAAGACTAGACAGACAAGACTAGACAGACAAGACTAGACAGACAAGACTAGACAGACAAGACTAGACAGACAAGACTAGACAGACAAGACTAGACAGACAAGACTAGACAGACAAGACTAGACAGACAAGACTAGACAGACAAGACTAGACAGACAAGACTAGACAGACAAGACTAGACAGACAAGACTAGACAGACAAGACTAGACAGACAAGACTAGACAGACAAGACTAGACAGACAAGACTAGACAGACAAGACTAGACAGACAAGACTAGACAGACAAGACTAGACAGACAAGACTAGACAGACAAGACTAGACAGACAAGACTAGACAGACAAGACTAGACAGACAAGACTAGACAGACAAGACTAGACAGACAAGACTAGACAGACAAGACTAGACAGACAAGACTAGACAGACAAGACTAGACAGACAAGACTAGACAGACAAGACTAGACAGACAAGACTAGACAGACAAGACTAGACAGACAAGACTAGACAGACAAGACTAGACAGACAAGACTAGACAGACAAGACTAGACAGACAAGACTAGACAGACAAGACTAGACAGACAAGACTAGACAGACAAGACTAGACAGACAAGACTAGACAGACAAGACTAGACAGACAAGACTAGACAGACAAGACTAGACAGACAAGACTAGACAGACAAGACTAGACAGACAAGACTAGACAGACAAGACTAGACAGACAAGACTAGACAGACAAGACTAGACAGACAAGACTAGACAGACAAGACTAGACAGACAAGACTAGACAGACAAGACTAGACAGACAAGACTAGACAGACAAGACTAGACAGACAAGACTAGACAGACAAGACTAGACAGACAAGACTAGACAGACAAGACTAGACAGACAAGACTAGACAGACAAGACTAGACAGACAAGACTAGACAGACAAGACTAGACAGACAAGACTAGACAGACAAGACTAGACAGACAAGACTAGACAGACAAGACTAGACAGACAAGACTAGACAGACAAGACTAGACAGACAAGACTAGACAGACAAGACTAGACAGACAAGACTAGACAGACAAGACTAGACAGACAAGACTAGACAGACAAGACTAGACAGACAAGACTAGACAGACAAGACTAGACAGACAAGACTAGACAGACAAGACTAGACAGACAAGACTAGACAGACAAGACTAGACAGACAAGACTAGACAGACAAGACTAGACAGAGACAAGACTAGACAGACAAGACTAGACAGACAAGACTAGACAGACAAGACTAGACAGACAAGACTAGACAGACAAGACTAGACAGACAAGACTAGACAGACAAGACTAGACAGACAAGAAGAGACTAGACAGACAAGACTAGACAAGACTAAGACTAGACAGACAAGACTAGACAGACAAGACTAGACAGACAAGACTAGACAGACAAGACTAGACAGACAAGACTAGACAGACAAGACTAGACAGACAAGACTAGACAGACAAGACTAGACAGACAAGACTAGACAGACAAGACTAGACAGACAAGACTAGACAGACAAGACTAGACAGACAAGACTAGACAGACAAGACTAGACAGACAAGACTAGACAGACAAGACTAGACAGACAAGACTAGACAGACAAGACTAGACAGACAAGACTAGACAGACAAGACTAGACAGAGACTAGACTAGACAGACAGACTAGACAGACAAGACTAGACAGACAAGACTAGACAGACAAGACTAGACAGACAAGACAGACTAGACAGACAAGACTAGACAGACAAGACTAGACAGACAAGACTAGACAGACAAGACTAGACAGACAAGACTAGACAGACAAGACTAGACAGACAAGACTAGACAGACAAGACTAGACAGACAAGACTAGACAGACAAGACTAGACAGACAAGACTAGACAGACAAGACTAGACAGACAAGACTAGACAGACAAGACTAGACAGACAAGACTAGACAGACAAGACTAGACAGACAAGACTAGACAGACAAGACTAGACAGACAAGACTAGACAGACAAGACTAGACAGACAAGACTAGACAGACAAGACTAGACAGACAAGACTAGACAGACAAGACTAGACAGACAAGACTAGACAGACAAGACTAGACAGACAAGACTAGACAGACAAGACTAGACAGACAAGACTAGACAGACAAGACAAGACAGACAAGACTAGACAGACAAGACTAGACAGACAAGACTAGACAGACAAGACTAGACAGACAAGACTAGACAGACAAGACTAGACAGACAAGACTAGACAGACAAGACTAGACAGACAAGACTAGACAGACAAGACTAGACAAGACTAGACAGACAAGACTAGACAGACAAGACTAGACAGACAAGACTAGACAGACAAGACTAGACAGACAAGACTAGACAGACAAGACTAGACAGACAAGACTAGACAGACAAGACTAGACAGACAAGACTAGACAGACAAGACTAGACAGACAAGACTAGACAGACAAGACTAGACAGACAAGACTAGACAGACAAGACTAGACAGACAAGACTAGACAGACAAGACTAGACAGACAAGACTAGACAGACAAGACTAGACAGACAAGACTAGACAGACAAGACTAGACAGAAGACTAGACAGACAAGACTAGACAGACAAGACTAGACAGACAAGACTAGACAGACAAGACTAGACAGACAAGACTAGACAGACAAGACTAGACAGACAAGACTAGACAGACAAGACTAGACAGACAAGACTAGACAGACAAGACTAGACAGACAAGACTAGACAGACAAGACTAGACAGACAAGACTAGACAGACAAGACTAGACAGACAAGACTAGACAGACAAGACTAGACAGACAAGACTAGACAGACAAGACTAGACAGACAAGACTAGACAGACAAGACTAGACAGACAAGACTAGACAGACAAGACTAGACAGACAAGACTAGACAGACAAGACTAGACAGACAAGACTAGACAGACTAGACAGACAGACAGACTAGACAGACAAGACTAGACAGACAAGACTAGACAGACAAGACTAGACAGACAAGACTAGACAGACAAGACTAGACAGACAAGACTAGACAGACAAGACTAGACAGACAAGACTAGACAGACAAGACTAGACAGACACAAGACTAGACAGACAAGACTAGACAGACAAGACTAGACAGACAAGACTAGACAGACAAGACTAGACAGACAAGACTAGACAGACAAGACTAGACAGACAAGACTAGACAGACAAGACTAGACAGACAAGACTAGACAGACAAGACTAGACAGACAAGACTAGACAGACAAGACTAGACAGACAAGACTAGACAGACAAGACTAGACAGACAAGACTAGACAGACAAGACTAGACAGACAAGACTAGACAGACAAGACTAGACAGACAAGACTAGACAGACAAGACTAGACAGACAAGACTAGACAGACAAGACTAGACAGACAAGACTAGACAGACAAGACTAGACAGACAAGACTAGACAGACAAGACTAGACAGACAAGACTAGACAGACAAGACTAGACAGACAAGACTAGACAGAAAGACTAGACAGACAAGACTAGACAGACAAGACTAGACAGACAAGACTAGACAGACAGACTAGACAGACAAGACTAGACAGACAAGACTAGACAGACAAGACTAGACAGACAAGACTAGACAGACAAGACTAGACAGACAAGACTAGACAGACAAGACTAGACAGACAAGACTAGACAGACAAGACTAGACAGACAAGACTAGACAGACAAGACTAGACAGACAAGACTAGACAGACAAGACTAGACAGACAAGACTAGACAGGACAAGACTAGACAGACAAGACTAGACAGACAAGACTGACAGACAAGACTAGACAGACAAGACTAGACAGACAAGACTAGACAGACAAGACTAGACAGACAAGACTAGACAGACAAGACTAGACAGACAAGACTAGACAGACAAGACTAGACAGACAAGACTAGACAGACAAGACTAGACAGACAAGACTAGACAGACAAGACTAGACAGACAAGACTAGACAGACAAGACTAGACAGACAAGACTAGACAGACAAGACTAGACAGACTAGACAGACAAGACTAGACAAGACTAGACAGACAAGACTAGACAGACAAGACTAGACAGACAAGACTAGACAGACAAGACTAGACAGACAAGACTAGACAGACAAGACTAGACAGACAAGACTAGACAGACAAGACTAGACAGACAAGACTAGACAGACAAGACTAGACAGACAAGACTAGACAGACAAGACTAGACAGACAAGACTAGACAGACAAGACTAGACAGACAAGGACTAGACAGACAAGACTAGACAGACAAGACTAGACAGACAAGACTAGACAGACAAGACTAGACAGACAAGACTAGACAGACAAGACTAGACAGACAAGACTAGACAGACAAGACTAGACAGACAAGACTAGACAGACAAGACTAGACAGACAAGACTAGACAGACAAGACTAGACAGACAAGACTAGACAGACAAGACTAGACAGACAAGACTAGACAGACAAGACTAGACAGACAAGACTAGACAGACAAGACTAGACAGACAAGACTAGACAGACAAGACTAGACAGACAAGACTAGACAGACAAGACTAGACAGACAAGACTAGACAGACAAGACTAGACAGACAAGACTAGACAGACAAGACTAGACAGACAAGACTAGACAGACAAGACTAGACAGACAAGACTAGACAGACAAGACTAGACAGACAAGACTAGACAGACAAGACTAGACAGACAAGACTAGACAGACAAGACTAGACAGACAAGACTAGACAGACAAGACTAGACAGACAAGACTAGACAGACAAGACTAGACAGACAAGACTAGACAGACAAGACTAGACAGACAAGACTAGACAGACAAGACTAGACAGACAAGACTAGACAGACAAGACTAGACAGACAAGACTAGACAGACAAGACTAGACAGACAAGACTAGACAGACAAGACTAGACAGACAAGACTAGACAGACAAGACTAGACAGACAAGACTAGACAGACAAGACTAGACAGACAAGACTAGACAGACAAGACTAGACAGACAAGCTAGACAGACAAGACTAGACAGACAAGACTAGACAGACAAGCCCTAGACAGACAACACTAGACAGACAAGACCACACAGACAAGACTAGACAGACAAAACTAGACAGACAAGACTAGACAGACGAGACTAGACAGACAATTCTAGACAGACAAGACTAGACAGACAAGACTAGACAGACAAGACTAGACATACAAGACTAGACAGACAAGACTAGACAGACAAGACTAGACAGACAAGACTAGACAGACAAGACTAGACAGACAAGACTAGACAGACAAGACTAGACAGACAAGACTAGACAGACAAGACTAGACAGACAAGACTAGACGACAAGACTAGACAGACTAGACAGACAAGACTAGACAGACAAGACTAGACAGACAAGACTAGACAGACAAGACTAGACAGACAAGACTAGACAGACAAGACTAGACAGACAAGACTAGACAGACAAGACTAGACAGACAAGACTAGACAGACAAGACTAGACAGACAAGACTAGACAGACAAGACTAGACAGACAAGACTAGACAGACAAGACTAGACAGACAAGACTAGACAGACAAGACTAGACAGACAAGACTAGACAGACAAGACTAGACAGACAAGACTAGACAGACAAGACTAGACAGACAAGACTAGACAGACAAGACTAGACAGACAAGACTAGACAGACTAGACAGACAAGACTAGACAGACAAGACTAGACAGACAAGACTAGACAGACAAGACTAGACAGACAAGACTAGACAGACAAGACTAGACAGACAAGACTAGACAGACAAGACTAGACAGACAAGACTAGACAGACAAGACTAGACAGACAAGACTTGACAGACAAGACTAGACAGACAAGACTAGACAGACAAGACTAGACAGACAAGACTAGACAGACAAGACTAGACAGACAAGACTAGACAGACAAGACTAGACAGACAAGACTAAACAGACAAGACTAGACAGACAAGACTAGACAGACAAGACTAGACAGACAAGACTAGACAGACAAGACTAGACAGACAAGACTAGACAGACAAGACTAGACAGACAAGACTAGACAGACAAGACTAGACAGACAAGACTAGACAGACAAGACTAGACAGACAAGACTAGACAGACAAGACTAGACAGACAAGACTAGACAGACAAGACTAGACAGACAAGACTAGACAGACAAGACTAGACAGACAAGACTAGACAGACAAGACTAGACAGACAAGACTAGACAGACAAGACTAGACAGACAAGACTAGACAGACAAGACTAGACAGACAAGACTAGACAGACAAGACTAGACAGACAAGACTAGACAGACAAGACTAGACAGACAAGACTAGACAGACAAGACTAAACAGACAAGACTAGACAGACAAGACTAGACAGACAAGACTAGACAGACAAGACTAGACAGACAAGACTAGACAGACAAGACTAGACAGACAAGACTAGACAGACAAGACTAGACAGACAAGACTAGACAGACAAGACTAGACAGACAAGACTAGACAGACAAGACTAGACAGACAAGACTAGACAGACAAGACTAGACAGACAAGACTAGACAGACAAGACTAGACAGACAAGACTAGACAGACAAGACCAGACAGACAAGACTAGACAGACAAGACTAGACAGACAAGACTAGACAGACAAGACTAGACAGACAAGACTAGACAGACAAGACTAGACAGACAAGACTAGACAGACAAGACTAGACAGACAAGACTAAACAGACAAGACTCGACAGACAAGACTCGACAGACAAGACTAGACAGACAAGACTAGACAGACAAGACTAGACAGACAAGACTAGACAGACAAGACTAGACAGACAAGACTAGACAGACAAGACTAGACAGACAAGACTAGACAGACAAGACTAGACAAGACTAGACAGACAAGACTAGACAGACAAGACTAGACAGACAAGACTAGACAGACAAGACTAGATAGACAAGACTAGACAGACAAGTCTAGACAGACAAGACTAGACAGACAAGACTAGACAGACAAGACTAGACAGACAAGCCTAGACAGACAACACTAGACAGACAAGACCACACAGACAAGACTAGACAGACAAAACTAGACAGACAAGACTAGACAGACGAGACTAGACAGACAATTCTAGACAGACAAGACTAGACAGACAAGACTAGACAGACAAGACTAGACATACAAGACTAGACAGACAAGACTAGACAGACAAGACTAGACAGACAAGACTAGACAGACAAGACTAGACAGACAAGACTAGACAGACAAGACTAGACAGACAAGACTAGACAGACAAGACTAGACAGACAAGACTAGACAGAGAAGACTAGACAGACAAGACTAGACAGACAAGACTAGACAGACAAGACTAGACAGACAAGACTAGACAGACAAGACTAGACAGACAAGACTAGACAGACAAGACTAGACAGACAAGACTAGACCCGACAAGACTAGACAGACAAGACTAGACAGACAAGACTAGACAGACAAGACTAGACAGACAAGACTAGACAGACAAGGACTAGACAGACAAGACTAGACAGACAAGACTAGACAGACAAGACTAGACAGACAAGACTAGACAGACAAGACTAGACAGACAAGACTAGACAGACAAAACTAGACAGACAAGACTAGACAGACAAGACTAGACAGACAAGACTAGACAGACAAGACTAGACAGACAAGACTAGACAGACAAGACTAGACAGACAAAACTAGACAGACAAGACTAGACAGACAAGACTAGACAGACAAGACTAGACAGACAAGACTAGACAGACAAGACTAGACAGACAAGACTAGACAGGCAAGACTAGACAGACAAGACTAGACAGACAAGACTAGACAGACAAGACTAGACAGACAAGACTAGACAGACAAGACTAGACAGACAAGACTAGACAGACAAGACTAGACAGACAAGACTAGACAGACAAGACTAGACAGACAAGACTAGACAGACAAGACTAGACAGACAAGACTAGACAGACAAGACTAGACAGACAAGACTAGACAGACAAGACTAGACAGACAAGACTAGACAGACAAGACTAGACAGACAAGACTAGACAGACAAGACTAGACAGACAAGACTAGACAGACAAGACTAGACAGACAAGACTAGACAGACAAGACTAGACAGACAAGACTAGACAGACAAGACTAGACAGACAAGACTAGACAGACAAGACTAGACAGACAAGACTAGACAGACAAGACTAGACAGACCAGGACTAGACAGGCAAGACTAGACAGACAAGACTAGACAGACAAGACTAGACAGACAAGACTAGACAGACAAGACTAGACAGACAAGACTAGACAGACAAGACTAGACAGACAAGACTAGACAGACAAGACTAGACAGACAAGACTAGACAGACAAGACTAGACAGACAAGACTAGACAGACAAGACTAGACAGACAAGACTAGACAGACAAGACTAGACAGACAAGACTAGACAGACAAGACTAGACAGACAAGACTAGACAGACAAGACTAGACAGACAAGACTAGACAGACAAGACTAGACAGACAAGACTAGACAGACAAGACTAGACAGATAAGACTAGACAGACAAGACTAGACAGACAAGACTAGACAGACAAGACTAGACAGACAAGACTAGACAGACAAGACTAGACAGACAAGACTAGACAGACAAGACTAGACAGACAAGACTAGACAGACAAGACTAGACAGACAAGACTAGACAGACAAGACTAGACAGACAAGACTAGACAGACAAGACTAGACAGACAAGACTAGACAGACAAGACTAGACAGACAAGACTAGACAGACAAGACTAGACAGACAAGACTAGACAGACAAGACTAGACAGACAAGACTAGACAGACAAGACTAGACAGACAAGACTAGACAGACAAGACTAGACAGACAAGACTAGACAGACAAGACTAGACAGACAAGACTAGACAAGACTAGACAGACAAGACTAGACAGACAAGACTAGACAGACAAGACTAGACAGACAAGACTAGATAGACAAGACTAGACAGACAAGTCTAGACAGACAAGACTAGACAGACAAGACTAGACAGACAAGACTAGACAGACAAGCCTAGACAGACAACACTAGACAGACAAGACCACACAGACAAGACTAGACAGACAAAACTAGACAGACAAGACTAGACAGACGAGACTAGACAGACAATTCTAGACAGACAAGACTAGACAGACAAGACTAGACAGACAAGACTAGACATACAAGACTAGACAGACAAGACTAGACAGACAAGACTAGACAGACAAGACTAGACAGACAAGACTAGACAGACAAGACTAGACAGACAAGACTAGACAGACAAGACTAGACAGACAAGACTAGACAGACAAGACTAGACAGACAAGACTAGACAACAGACAAGACTAGACAGACAAGACTAGACAGACAAGACTAGACAGACAAGACTAGACAGACAAGGACTAGACAGACAAGACTAGACAGACAAGACTAGACAGACAAGACTAGACAGACAAGACTAGACAGACAAGACTAGACAGACAAGACTAGACAGACAAGACTAGACAGACAAGACTAGACAGACAAGACTAGACAGACAAGACTAGACAGACAAGACTAGACAGACAAGACTAGACAGACAAGACTAGACAGACAAGACTAGACAGACAAGACTAGACAGACAAGACTAGACAGACAAGACTAGACAGACAAGACTAGACAGACAAGACTAGACAGACAAGACTAGACAGACAAGACTAGACAGACAAGACTAGACAGACAAGACTAGACAGACAAGACTAGACAGACAAGACTAGACAGACAAGACTTGACAGACAAGGCTAGACAGACAAGACTTGACAGACAAGACTAGACAGACAAGACTAGACAGACAAGACTAGACAGACAAGACTAGACAGACAAGACTAGACAGACAAGACTAGACAGACAAGACTAGACAGACAGACAAGACTGAACAGACAAGACTAGACAGACAAGACTAGACAGACAAGACTAGACAGACAAGACTAGACAGACAGACTAGACAGACAAGACTAGACAGACAAGACTAGACAGACAAGACTAGACAGACAAGACTAGACAGACAAGACTAGACAGACAAGACTAGACAGACAAGACTAGACAGACAAGACTAGACAGACAAGACTAGACAGACAAGACTAGACAGACAAGACTAGACAGACAAGACTAGACAGACAAGACTAGACAGACAAGACTAGACAGACAAGACTAGACAGACAAGACTAGACAGACAAGACTAGACAGACAAGACTAGACAGACAAGACTAGACAGACAAGACTAGACAGACAAGACTAGACAGACAAGACTAGACAGACAAGACTAAACAGACAAGACTAGACAGACAAGACTAGACAGACAAGACTAGACAGACAAGACTAGACAGACAAGACTAGACAGACAAGACTAGACAGACAAGACTAGACAGACAAGACTAGACAGACAAGACTAGACAGACAAGACTAGACAGACAAGACTAGACAGACAAGACTAGACAGACAAGACTAGACAGACAAGACTAGACAGACAAGACTAGACAGACAAGACTAGACAGACAAGACTAGACAGACAAGACTAGACAGACAAGACCAGACAGGACAAGACTAGACAGACAAGACTAGACAGACAAGACTAGACAGACAAGACTAGACAGACAAGACTAGACAGACAAGACTAGACAGACAAGACTAGACAGACAAGACTAGACAGACAAGACTAAACAGACAAGACTCGACAGACAAGACTCGACAGACAAGACTAGACAGACAAGACTAGACAGACAAGACTAGACAGACAAGACTAGACAGACAAGACTAGACAGACAAGACTAGACAGACAAGACTAGACAGACAAGACTAGACAGACAAGACTAGACAAGACTAGACAGACAAGACTAGACAGACAAGACTAGACAGACAAGACTAGACAGACAAGACTAGATAGACAAGACTAGACAGACAAGTCTAGACAGACAAGACTAGACAGACAAGACTAGACAGACAAGACTAGACAGACAAGCCTAGACAGACAACACTAGACAGACAAGACCACACAGACAAGACTAGACAGACAAAACTAGACAGACAAGACTAGACAGACGAGACTAGACAGACAATTCTAGACAGACAAGACTAGACAGACAAGACTAGACAGACAAGACTAGACATACAAGACTAGACAGACAAGACTAGACAGACAAGACTAGACAGACAAGACTAGACAGACAAGACTAGACAGACAAGACTAGACAGACAAGACTAGACAGACAAGACTAGACAGACAAGACTAGACAGACAAGACTAGACAGACAGACAGACAAGACTAGACAGACAAGACTAGACAGACAAGACTAGACAGACAAGACTAGACAGACAAGACTAGACAGACAAGACTAGACAGACAAGACTAGACAGACAAGACTAGACAGACAAGACTAGACAGACAAGACTAGACAGACAAGACTAGACAGACAAGACTAGACAGACAAGACAGACAAGACTAGACAGACAAGACTAGACAGACAAGACTAGACAGACAAGACTAGACAGACAAGACTAGACAGACAAGACTAGACAGACAAGACTAGACAGACAAAACTAGACAGACAAGACTAGACAGACAAGACTAGACAGACAAGACTAGACAGACAAGACTAGACAGACAAGACTAGACAGACAAGACTAGACAGACAAAACTAGACAGACAAGACTAGACAGACAAGACTAGACAGACAAGACTAGACAGACAAGACTAGACAGACAAGACTAGACAGACAAGACTAGACAGGCAAGACTAGACAGACAAGACTAGACAGACAAGACTAGACAGACAAGACTAGACAGACAAGACTAGACAGACAAGACTAGACAGACAAGACTAGACAGACAAGACTAGACAGACAAGACTAGACAGACAAGACTAGACAGACAAGAAGACAAGACTAGACAGACAAGACTAGACAGACAAGACTAGACAGACAAGACTAGACAGACAAGACTAGACAGACAAGACTAGACAGACAAGACTAGACAGACAAGACTAGACAGACAAGACTAGACAGACAAGACTAGACAGACAAGACTAGACAGACAAGACTAGACAGACAAGACTAGACAGACAAGACTAGACAGACAAGACTAGACAGACAAGACTAGACAGACAAGACTAGACAGACAAGACTAGACAGACAAGACTAGACAGACAAGACTAGACAGACAAGACTAGACAGACAAGACTAGACAGACAAGACTAGACAGACAAGACTAGACAGACAAGACTAGACAGACAAGACTAGACAGACAAGACTAGACAGACAAGACTAGACAGACAAGACTAGACAGACAAGACTAGACAGACAAGACTAGACAGACAAGACTAGACAGACAAGACTAGACAGACAAGACTAGACAGACAAGACTAGACAGACAAGACTAGACAGACAAGACTAGACAGACAAGACTAGACAGACAAGACTAGACAGACAAGACTAGACAGACAAGACTAGACAGACAAGACTAGACAGACAAGACTAGACAGACAAGACTAGACAGACAAGACTAGACAGACAAGACTAGACAGACAAGACTAGACAGACAAGACTAGACAGACAAGACTAGACAGACAAGACTAGACAGACAAGACTAGACAGACAAGACTAGACAGACAAGACTAGACAGACAAGACTAGACAGACAAGACTAGACAGACAAGACTAGACAGACAAGACTAGACAGACAAGACTAGACAGACAAGACTAGACAGACAAGACTAGACAGACAAGACTACACAGACAAGACTAGACAGACAAGACTAGACAGACAAGACTAGACAGACAAGACTAGACAGACAAGACTAGACAGACAAGACTAGACAGACAAGACTAGACAGACAAGACTAGACAGACAAGACTAGACAGACAAGACTAGACAGACAAGACTAGACAGACAAGACTAGACAGACAAGACTAGACAGACAAGACTAGACAGACAAGACTAGACAGACAAGACTAGACAGACAAGACTAGACAGACAAAAACTAGACAGACAAGACTAGACAGACAAGACTAGACAGACAAGACTAGATAGTCAAGACTAGATAGTCAAGACTAGATAGTCAAGACTAGACAGACAAGACTAGACAGACAAGACTAGACAGACAAGACTAGACAGACAAGACTAGACAGACAAGACTAGACAGACAAGACTAGACAGACAAGACTAGACAGACAAAACTAGACAGACAAAACTAGACAGACAAAACTAGACAGACAAGACTAGACAGAGAAGACTAGACAGACAAGACTAGACAGACAAGACTAGACAGACAAGACTAGACAGACAAGACTAGACAGACAAGACTAGACAGACAAGACTAGACAGACAAGACTAGACAGACAAGACTAGACAGACAAGACTAGACAGACAAGACTAGACAGGCAAGACTAGACAGACAAGACTAGACAGACAAGACTAGACAGACAAGACTAGACAGACAAGACTAGACAGACAAGACTAGACAGACAAGACTAGACAGACAAGACTAGACAGACAAGACTAGACAGACAAGACTAGACAGACAAGACTAGACAGACAAGACTAGACAGACAAGACTAGACAGACAAGACTAGACAGACAAGACTAGACAGACAAGACTAGACAGACAAGACTAGACAGACAAGACTAGACAGACAAGACTAGACAGACAAGACTAGACAGACAAGACTAGACAGACAAGACTAGACAGACAAGACTAGACAGATAAGACTAGACAGACAAGACTAGACAGACAAGACTAGACAGACAAGACTAGACAGACAAGACTAGACAGACAAGACTAGACAGACAAGACTAGACAGACAAGACTAGACAGACAAGACTAGACAGACAAGACTAGACAGACAAGAGTAGACAGACAAGACTAGACAGACAAGACTAGACAGACAAGACTAGACAGACAAGACTAGACAGACAAGACTAGACAGACAAGACTAGACAGACAAGACTAGACAGACAAGACTAGACAGACAAGACTAGACAGACAAGACTAGACAGACAAGACTAGACAGACAAGACTAGACAGACAAGACTAGACAGACAAGACTAGACAGACAAGACTAGACAGACAAGACTAGACAAGACTAGACAGACAAGACTAGACAGACAAGACTAGACAGACAAGACTAGACAGACAAGACTAGATAGACAAGACTAGACAGACAAGTCTAGACAGACAAGACTAGACAGACAAGACTAGACAGACAAGACTAGACAGACAAGCCTAGACAGACAACACTAGACAGACAAGACCACACAGACAAGACTAGACAGACAAAACTAGACAGACAAGACTAGACAGACGAGACTAGACAGACAATTCTAGACAGACAAGACTAGACAGACAAGACTAGACATACAAGACTAGACAGACAAGACTAGACAGACAAGACTAGACAGACAAGACTAGACAGACAAGACTAGACAGACAAGACTAGACAGACAAGACTAGACAGACAAGACTAGACAGACAAGACTAGACAGACAAGACTAGACAGAGAAGACTAGACAGACAAGACTAGACAGACAAGACTAGACAGACAAGACTAGACAGACAAGACTAGACAGACAAGACTAGACAGACAAGACTAGACAGACAAGACTAGACAGACAAGACTAGACCGACAAGACTAGACAGACAAGACTAGACAGACAAGACTAGACAGACAAGACTAGACAGACAAGACTAGACAGACAAGACTAGACAGACAAGACTAGACAGACAAGACTAGACAGACAAGACTAGACAGACAAGACTAGACAGACAAGACTAGACAGACAAGACTAGACAGACAAAACTAGACAGACAAGACTAGACAGACAAACTAGACAGACAAGACTAGACAGACAAGGACTAGACAGACAAGACTAGACAGACAAGACTAGACAGACAAGACTAGACAGACAAGACTAGACAGACAAGACTAGACAGACAAGACTAGACAGACAAGACTAGACAGACAAGACTAGACAGACAAGACTAGACAGACAAGACTAGACAGACAAGACTAGACAGACAAGACTAGACAGACAAGACTAGACAGACAAGACTAGACAGACAAGACTAGACAGACAAGACTAGACAGACAAGACTAGACAGACAAGACTAGACAGACAAGACTAGACAGACAAGACTAGACAGACAAGACTAGACAGACAAGACTAGACAGACAAGACTAGACAGACAAGACTAGACAGACAAGACTAGACAGACAAGACTAGACAGACAAGACTAGACAGACAAGACTAGACAGACAAGACTAGACAGACAAGACTAGACAGACAAGACTAGACAGACAGACTAGACAGACAAGACTAGACAGACAAGACTAGACAGACAAGACTAGACAGACAAGACTAGACAGACAAGACTAGACAGACAAGACTAGACAGACAAGACTAGACAGACAAGACTAGACAGACAAGACTAGACAGACAAGACTAGACAGACAAGACTAGACAGACAAGACTAGACAGACAAGACTAGACAGACAAGACTAGACAGACAAGACTAGACAGACAAGACTAGACAGACAAGACTAGACAGACAAGACTAGACAGACAAGACTAGACAGACAAGACTAGACAGACAAGACTAGACAGACAAGACTAGACAGACAAGACTAGACAGACAAGACTAGACAGACAAGACTAGACAGACAAGACTAGACAGACAAGACTAGACAGACAAGACTAGACAGACAAGACTAGACAGACAAGACTAGACAGACAAGACTAGACAGACAAGACTAGACAGACAAGACTAGACAGACAAGACTAGACAGACAAGACTAGACAGACAAGACTAGACAGACAAGACTAGACAGACAAGACTAGACAGACAAGACTAGACAGACAAGACTAGACAGACAAGACTAGACAGACAAGACTAGACAGACAAGACTAGACAGACAAGACTAGACAGACAAGACTAGACAGACAAGACTAGACAGACAAGACTAGACAGACAAGACTAGACAGACAAGACTACACAGACAAGACTAGACAGACAAGACTAGACAGACAAGACTAGACAGACAAGACTAGACAGACAAGACTAGACAGACAAGACTAGACAGACAAGACTAGACAGACAAGACTAGACAGACAAGACTAGACAGACAAGACTAGACAGACAAGACTAGACAGACAAGACTAGACAGACAAGACTAGACAGACAAGACTAGACAGACAAGACTAGACAGACAAGACTAGACAGACAAGACTAGACAGACAAAACTAGACAGACAAGACTAGACAGACAAGACTAGACAGACAAGACTAGATAGTCAAGACTAGATAGTCAAGACTAGATAGTCAAGACTAGACAGACAAGACTAGACAGACAAGACTAGACAGACAAGACTAGACAGACAAGACTAGACAGACAAGACTAGACAGACAAGACTAGACAGACAAGACTAGACAGACAAAACTAGACAGACAAAACTAGACAGACAAAACTAGACAGACAAGACTAGACAGAGAAGACTAGACAGACAAGACTAGACAGACAAGACTAGACAGACAAGACTAGACAGACAAGACTAGACAGACAAGACTAGACAGACAAGACTAGACAGACAAGACTAGGACAGACAAGACTAGACAAGACAAGACTAGAACAGACAAGACTAGACAGACAAGACTAGAAAGACAAGACTAGAAAGACAAGACTAGACAGACAAGACTAGACAGACAAGACTAGACAGACAAGACTAGACAGACAAGACTAGACAGACAAGACTAGACAGACAAGACTAGACAGACAAGACTAGACAGACAAGACTAGACAGACAAGACAAGACAGACAAGACTAGACAGACAAGACTAGACAGACAAGACTAGACAGACAAGACTAGACAAACAAGACTAGACAGACAAGACTAGACAGACTGGACAGACAAGACTGGACAGACAAGACTGGACAGACAAGACTAGACAGACAAGACTAGACAGACAAGACTAGACAGACAAGACTAGACAGACAAGACTAGACAGACAAGACTAGACAGACAAGACTAGACAGACAAGACTAGACAGACAAGACTAGACAAGACAAGACTAGACAGACAAGACTAGACAGACAAGACTAGACAGACAAGACTAGACAGACAAGACTAGACAGACAAGACTAGACAGACAAGACTAGACAGACAAGACTAGACAGACAAGACTAGACAGACAAGACTAGACAGACAAGACTAGACAGACAAGACTAGACAGACAAGACTAGACAGACAAGACTAGACAGACAAGACTAGACAGACAAGACTAGACAGACAAGACTAGACAGACAAGACTAGACAGACAAGACTAGACAGACAAGACTAGACAGACAAGACTAGACAGACAAGACTAGACAGACAAGACTAGACAGACAAGACTAGACAGACAAGACTAGACAGACAAGACTAGACAGGCAAGACTAGATAGTCAAGACTAGATAGTCAAGACTAGACAGACAAGACTAGACAGACAAGACTAGACAGACAAGACTAGACAGACAAGACTAGACAGACAAGACTAGACAGACAAGACTAGACAGACAAAACTAGACAGACAAAACTAGACAGACAAAACTAGACAGACAAGACTAGACAGAGAAGACTAGACAGACAAGACTAGACAGACAAGACTAGACAGACAAGACTAGACAGACAAGACTAGACAGACAAGACTAGACAGACAAGACTAGACAGACAAGACTAGACAGACAAGACTAGACAGACAAGACTAGACAGACAAGACTAGACAGACAAGACTAGAAAGACAAGACTAGAAAGACAAGACTAGACAGACAAGACTAGACAGACAAGACTAGACAGACAAGACTAGACAGACAAGACTAGACAGACAAGACTAGACAGACAAGACTAGACAGACAAGACTAGACAGACAAGACTAGACAGACAAGACAAGACAGACAAGACTAGACAGACAAGACTAGACAGACAAGACTAGACAGACAAGACTAGACAGACAAGACTAGACAGACAAGACTAGGACAGACAAGACTAGACAGACAAGACTAGACAGACTAGACAGACAAGACTAGGACAGACAAGACTAGACAGACAAGACTAGACAGACAAGGACAGACAAGACTAGACAGACAAGACTAGACAGACAAGACTAGACAGACAAGACTAGACAGACAAGACTAGACAGACAAGACTAGACAGACAAGACTAGACAGACAAGACTAGACAGACAAGACTAGACAGACAAGACTAGACAGACAAGACTAGACAGACAAGACTAGACAGACAAGACTAGACAGACAAGACTAGACAGACAAGACTAGACAGACAAGACTAGACAGACAAGACTAGACAGACAAGACTAGACAGACAAGACTAGACAGACAAGACTAGACAGACAAGACTAGACAGACAAGACTAGACAGACAAGACTAGACAGACAAGACTAGACAGACAAGACTAGACAGACAAGACTAGACAGACAAGACTAGACAGACAAGACTAGACAGACAAGACTAGACAGACAAGACTAGACAGACAAGACTAGACAGACAAGACTAGACAGACAAGACTAGACAGACAAGACTAGACAGACAAGACTAGACAGACAAGACTAGACAGACAAGACTAGACAGACAAGACTAGACAGACAAGACTAGACAGACAAGACTAGACAGACAAGACTAGACAGACAAGACTAGACAGACAAGACTAGACAGACAAGACTAGACAGACAAGACTAGACAGACAAGACTAGACAGACAAGACTAGACAGACAAGACTAGACAGACAAGACTAGACAGACAAGACTAGACAGACAAGACTAGACAGACAAGACTAGACAGACAAGACTAGACAGACAAGACTAGACAGACAAGACTAGACAGACAAGACTAGACAGACAAGACTAGACAGACAAGACTAGACAGACAAGACTAGACAGACAAGACTAGACAGACAAGACTAGACAGACAAGACTAGACAGACAAGACTAGACAGACAAGACTAGACAGACAAGACTAGACAGACAAGACTAGACAGACAAGACTAGACAGACAAGACTAGACAGACAAGACTAGACAGACAAGACTAGACAGACAAGACTAGACAGACAAGACTAGACAGACAAGACTAGACAGACAAGACTAGACAGACAAGACTAGACAGACAAGACTAGACAGACAAGACTAGACAGACAAGACTAGACAGACAAGACTAGACAGACAAGACTAGACAGACAAGACTAGACAGACAAGACTAGACAGACAAGACTAGACAGACAAGACTAGACAGACAAGACTAGACAGACAAGACTAGACAGACAAGACTAGACAGACAAGACTAGACAGACAAGACTAGACAGACAAGACTAGACAGACAAGACTAGACAGACAAGACTAGACAGACAAGACTAGACAGACAAGACTAGACAGACAAGACTAGACAGACAAGACTAGACAGACAAGACTAGACAGACAAGACTAGACAGACAAGACTAGACATACAAGACTAGCGAGACAAGACTAGACAGACAAGACTAGACAGACAAGACTAGACAGACAAGACTAGACAGACAAGACTAGACAGACAAGACTAGACAGACAAGACTAGACAGACAAGACTAGACAGACAAGACTAGACACACAAGACTAGACAGACAAGACTAGAAAGACAAGACTAGACAGACAAGACTAGACAGACATGACAAGACAGACAAGACTACACAGACAAGACTAGACAGACAAGACTAGACAGACAAGACTAGACAGACAAGACTAGACAGACAAGACTAGACAGACAAGACTAGACAGACAAGACTAGACAGACAAGACTAGACAGACAAGACTAGACTGACAAAACTAGACAGACAAGACTAGACAGACAAGACTAGACAGACAAGACTAGACAGACAAGACTAGACAGACAAGACTAGACAGACAAGACTAGACAGACAAGACTAGACAGACAAGACTAGACAGACAAGACTAGACAGACAAGACTAGACAGACAAGACTAGACAGACAAGACTAGACAGACAAGACTATACAGACAAGACTAGACAGACAAGACTAGGAGAACACGTTATAATAATGACCTGTATGATTTGCCGAAACACAACCTATCAATGTCCGAAAGAAACCCACCTTATAGCAGCATTAAACTCTACAACAGGCTACCAAAAGACATTAAACATATTAAGCAATTAAACGAATTTAAAAAGAAACTATATACCAAAATTAACATGATTGAACCTTACAATATGGAGGAATTTTATTCAAAAATAAATATTACCTAAAATTGTACTACATGTGAATTGTTTCTACATGTATATTTTATTTGTTATTTGTAAAGCTTTTTTATATTTTTTATATTGATTGTCTTTTCTGATTGACATATTTCATTTAGAATATTGTTAATAATCTTAAATAATGAAATAAAATATATTTGATTTGATTTGATTTTGATTTGACTAGACAGACAAGACTAGACAGACAAGACTAGACAGACAAGACTAGACAGACTAGACAGACAAGACTAGACAGACAAGACTAGACAGACAAGACTAGACAGACAAGACTAGACAGACAAGACTAGACAGACAAGACTACGACAAGACTAGACAGACAAGACTAGACAGACAAGACTAGACAGACAAGACTAGACAGACAGACAGACTAGACAGACAGACTGACAGACAAGACTAGACAGACAAGAC
This sequence comes from Phosphuga atrata, assembly GCA_944588485.1. Classification (NCBI taxonomy): domain Eukaryota; kingdom Metazoa; phylum Arthropoda; class Insecta; order Coleoptera; family Silphidae; genus Phosphuga; species Phosphuga atrata. The sequence goes on from CALYMW010000529.1 coordinate 43,154, forward strand.
TAGACAGACAAGACTAGACAGACAAGACTAGACAGACAAGACTAGACAGACAAGACTAGACAGACAAGACTAGACAGACAGACAGACAGACTAGACAGACAAGACTAGACAGACAAGACTAGACAGACAAGACTAGACAGACAAGACTAGACAGACAAGACTAGACAGACAAGACTAGACAGACAAGACTAGACAGACAAGACTAGACGACAAGACTAGACAGACAAGACAGACAAGACAGACAGACAAGACTAGACAGACAAGACTAGACAGACAAGACTAGACAGACAAGACTAGACAGACAAGACTAGACAGACAAGACTAGACAGACAAGACTAGAAGACAAGACTAGACAGACAAGACTAGACAGACAAGACTAGACAGACAAGACTAGACAGACAAGACTAGACAGACAAGACTAGACAGACAAGACTAGACAGACAAGACTAGACAGACAAGACTAGACAGACAAGACTAGACAGACAAGACTAGACAGACAAGACTAGACAGACAAGACTAGACAGACAAGACTAGACAGACAAGACTAGACAGACGGACAGACAAGACGGACAGACAAGACTAGACAGACAAGACTAGACAGACAAGACAGACAAGACTAGACAGACAAGACTAGACAGACAAGACTAGACAGACAAGACTAGACAGACAAGACTAGACAGACAAGACTAGACAGACAAGACTAGACAGACAAGACTAGACAGACAAGACTAGACAGACAAGACTAGACAGACAAGACTAGACACAGACAGACAAGACTAGACAGACAAGACTAGACAGACAAGACTAGACAGACAAGACTAGACAGACAAGACTAGACAGACAAGACTAGACAGACAAGACTAGACAGACAAGACTAGACAGACAAGACAAGACTAGACAGACAAGACTAGACAGACAAGACTAGACAGACAAGACTAGACAGACAAGACTAGACAGACAAGACTAGACAGACAAGACTAGACAGACAAGACTAGACAGACAAGACTAGACAGACAAGACTAGACAGACAAGACTAGACAGACAAGACTAGACAGACAAGACTAGACAGACAAGACTAGACAGACAAGACTAGACAGACAAGACTAGACAGACAAGACTAGACAGACAAGACTAGACAGACAAGACTAGACAGACAAGACTAGACAGACAAGACTAGACAGACAAGACTAGACAGACAAGACTAGACAGACAAGACTAGACAGACAAGACTAGACAGACAAGACTAGACAGACAAGACTAGACAGACAAGACTAGACAGACAAGACTAGACAGACAAGACTAGACAGACAAGACTAGACAGACAAGACTAGACAGACAAGACTAGACAGACAAGACTAGACAGACAAGACTAGACAGACAAGACTAGACAGACAAGACTAGACAGACAAGACTAGACAGACAAGACTAGACAGACAAGACTAGACAGACAAGACTAGACAGACAAGACTGACAGACAGACAGACTAGACAGACAAGACTAGACAGACAAGACTAGACAGACAAGACTAGACAGACAAGACTAGACAGACAAGACTAGACAGACAAGACTAGACAGACAAGACTAGACAGACAAGACTAGACAGACAGACTAGACAGACAAGACTAGACAGACAAGACTAGACAGACAAGACTAGACAGACAAGACTAGACAGACAAGACTAGACAGACAAGACTAGACAGACAAGACTAGACAGACAAGACTAGACAGACAAGACTAGACAGACAAGACTAGACAGACAAGACTAGACAGACAGAGACAGACAAGACTAGACAGACAAGACTAGACAGACAAGACTAGACAGACAAGACTAGACAGACAAGACTAGACAGACAAGACTAGACAGACAAGACTAGACAGACAAGACTAGACAGACAAGACTAGACAGACAAGACTAGACAGACAAGACTAGACAGACAAGACTAGACAGACAAGACTAGACAGACAAGACTAGACAGACAAGACTAGACAGACAAGACTAGACAGACAAGACTAGACAGACAAGACTAGACAGACAAGACTAGACAGACAAGACTAGACAGACAAGACTAGACAGACAAGACTAGACAGACAAGACTAGACAGACAAGACTAGACAGACAAGACTAGACAGACAAGACTAGACAGACAAGACTAGACAGACAAGACTAGACAGACAAGACTAGACAGACAAGACTAGACAGATAAGACTAGACAGACAAGACTAGACAGACAAGACTAGACAGACAAGACTAGACAGACAAGACTAGACAGACAAGACTAGACAGACAAGACTAGACAGACAAGACTAGACAGACAAGACTAGACAGACCAAGACTAGACAGACAAGACTAGACAGACAAGACTAGACAGACAAGACTAGACAGACAAGACTAGACAGACAAGACTAGACAGACAAGACTAGACAGACAAGACTAGACAGACAAGACTAGACAGACAAGACTAGACAGACAAGACTAGACAGACAAGACTAGACAGACAAGACTAGACAGACAAGACTAGACAGACAAGACTAGACAGACAAGACTAGACAGACAAGACTAGACAGACAAGACTAGACAGACAAGACTAGACAGACAAGACTAGACAGACAAGACTAGACAGACAAGACTAGACAGACAAGACTAGACAGACAAGACTAGACAGACAAGACTAGACAGACAAGACTAGACAGACAAGACTAGACAGACAAGACTAGACAGACAAGACTAGACAGACAAGACTAGACAGACAAGACTAGACAGACAAGACTAGACAGACAAGACTAGACAGACAAGACTAGACAGACAAGACTAGACAGACAAGACTAGACAGACAAGACTAGACAGACAAGACTAGACAGACAAGACTAGACAGACAAGACTAGACAGACAAGACTAGACAGACAAGACTAGACAGACAAGACTAGACAGACAAGACTAGACAGACAAGACTAGACAGACAAGACTAGACAGACAAGACTAGACAGACAAGACTAGACAGACAAGACTAGACAGACAAGACTAGACAGACAAGACTAGACAGACAAGACTAGACAGACAAGACTAGACAGACAAGACTAGACAGACAAGACTAGACAGACAAGACTAGACAGACAAGACTAGACAAGACTAGACAGACAAGACTAGACAGACAAGACTAGACAGACAAGACTAGACAGACAAGACTAGACAGACAAGACTAGACAGACAAGACTAGACAGACAAGACTAGACAGACAAGACTAGACAGACAAGACTAGACAGACAAGACTAGACCGACAAGACTAGACAGACAAGACTAGACAGACAAGACTAGACAGACAAGACTAGACAGACAAGACTAGACAGACAAGACTAGACAGACAGACTAGACAGACAAGACTAGACAGACAAGACTAGACAGACAAGACTAGACAGACAAGACTAGACAGACACAGACCTAGACAGACAGACACTAGACAGACAAGACTAGACAGACAAGACTAGACAGACAAGACTAGACAGACAAGACTAGACAGACAAGACTAGACAGACAAGACTAGACAGACAAGACTAGACAGACAAGACTAGACAGACAAGACTAGACAGACAAGACTAGACAGACAAGACTAGACAGACAAGACTAGACAGACAAGACTAGACAGACAAGACTAGACAGACAAGACTAGACAGACAAGACTAGACAGACAAGACTAGACAGACAAGACTAGACAGACAAGACTAGACAGACAAGACTAGACAGACAAGACTAGACAGACAAGACTAGACAGACAAGACTAGACAGACAAGACTAGACAGACAAGACTAGACAGACAAGACTAGACAGACAAGACTAGACAGACAAGACTAGACAGACAAGACTAGACAGACAAGACTAGACAGACAAGACTAGACAGACAAGACTAGACAGACAAGACTAGACAGACAAGACTAGACAGACAAGACTAGACAGACAAGACTAGACAGACAAGACTAGACAGACAAGACTAGACAGACAAGACTAGACAGACAAGACTAGACAGACAAGACTAGACAGACAAGACTAGACAGACAAGACTAGACAGACAAGACTAGACAGACAAGACTAGACAGACAAGACTAGACAGACAAGACTAGACAGACAAGACTAGACAGACAAGACTAGACAGACAAGACTAGACAGACAAGACTAGACAGACAAGACTAGACAGACAAGACTAGACAGACAAGACTAGACAGACAAGACTAGACAGACAGACTAGACAGACAAGACTAGACAGACAAGACTAGACAGACAAGACTAGACAGACAAGACTAGACAGACAAGACTAGACAGACAAGACTAGACAGACAAGACTAGACAGACAAGACTAGACAGACAAGACTAGACAGACAAGACTAGACAGACAAGACTAGACAGACAAGACTAGACAGACAAGACTAGACAGACAAGACTAGACAGACAAGACTAGACAGACAAGACTAGACAGACAAGACTAGACAGACAAGACTAGACAGACAAGACTAGACAGACAAGACTAGACAGACAAGACTAGACAGACAAGACTAGACAGACAAGACTAGACAGACAAGACTAGACAGACAAGACTAGACAGACAAGACTAGACAGACAAGACTAGACAGACAGACTAGACAGACAAGACAAGACTAGACAGACAAGACTAGACAGACAAGACTAGACAGACAAGACAGACAGACAAGACTAGACAGACAAGACTAGACAGACAAGACTAGACAGACAAGACTAGACAGACAAGACAGACAGACTAGACAGACAAGACTAGACAAGACTAGACAGACAAGACTAGACAGACAAGACTAGACAGACAAGACTAGACAGACAAGACTAGACAGACAAGACTAGACAGACAAGACTAGACAGACAAGACTAGACAGACAAGACTAGACAGACAAGACTAGACAGACAAGACTAGACAGACAAGACTAGACAGACAAGACTAGACAGACAAGACTAGACAGACAAGACTAGACAGACAAGACTAGACAGACAAGACTAGACAGACAAGACTAGACAGACAAGACTAGACAGACAAGACTAGACAGACAAGACTAGACAGACAAGACTAGACAGACAAGACTAGACAGACAAGACTAGACAGACAAGACTAGACAGACAAGACTAGACAGACAAGACTAGACAGACAAGACTAGACAGACAAGACTAGACAGACAAGACTAGACAGACAAGACTAGACAGACAAGACTAGACAGACAAGACTAGACAGACAAGACTAGACAGACAAGACTAGACAGACAAGACTAGACAGACAAGACTAGACAGACAAGACTAGACAGACAAGACTAGACAGACAAGACTAGACAGACAAGACTAGACAAGACTAGACAGACAAGACTAGACAGACAAGACTAGACAGACAAGACTAGACAGACAAGACTAGACAGACAAGACTAGACAGACAAGACTAGACAGACAAGACTAGACAGACAAGACTAGACAGACAAGACTAGACAAGACTAGACAGACAAGACTAGACAGACAAGACTAGACAGACAAGACTAGACAGACAAGACTAGACAGACAAGACTAGACAGACAAGACTAGACAGACAAGACTAGACAGACAAGACTAGACAGACAAGACTAGACAGACAAGACTAGACAGACAAGACTAGACAGACAAGACTAGACAGACAAGACTAGACAGACAAGACTAGACAGACAAGACTAGACAGACAAGACTAGACAGACAAGACTAGACAGACAAGACTAGACAGACAAGACTAGACAGACAAGACTAGACAGACAAGACTAGACAGACAAGACTAGACAGACAAGACTAGACAGACAAGACTAGACAGACAAGACTAGACAGACAAGACTAGACAGACAAGACTAGACAGACAAGACTAGACAGACAAGACTAGACAGACAAGACTAGACAGACAAGACTAGACAGACAAGACTAGACAGACAAGACTAGACAGACAAGACTAGACAGACAAGACTAGACAGACAAGACTAGACAGACAAGACTAGACAGACAAGACTAGACAGACAAGACTAGACAGACAAGACTAGACAGACAAGACTAGACAGACAAGACTAGACAGACAAGACTAGACAGACAAGACTAGACAGACAAGACTAGACAGACAAGACTAGACAGACAAGACTAGACAGACAAGACTAGACAGACAAGACTAGACAGACAAGACTAGACAGACAAGACTAGACAGACAAGACTAGACAGACAAGACTAGACAGACAAGACTAGACAGACAAGACTAGACAGACAAGACTAGACAGACAAGACTAGACAGACAAGACTAGACAGACAAGACTAGACAGACAAGACTAGACAGACAAGACTAGACAGACAAGACTAGACAGACAAGACTAGACAGACAAGACTAGACAGACAAGACTAGACAGACAAGACTAGACAGACAAGACTAGACAGACAAGACTAGACAGACAAGACTAGACAGACAAGACTAGACAGACAAGACTAGACAGACAAGACTAGACAGACAAGACTAGACAGACAAGACTAGACAGACAAGACTAGACAGACAAGACTAGACAGACAAGACTAGACAGACAAGACTAGACAGACAAGACTAGACAGACAAGACTAGACAGACAAGACTAGACAGACAAGACTAGACAGACAAGACTAGACAGACAAGACTAGACAGACAAGACTAGACAGACAAGACTAGACAGACAAGACTAGACAGACAAGACTAGACAGACAAGACTAGACAGACAAGACTAGACAGACAAGACTAGACAGACAAGACTAGACAGACAAGACTAGACAGACAAGACTAGACAGACAAGACTAGACAGACAAGACTAGACAGACAAGACTAGACAGACAAGACTAGACAGACAAGACTAGACAGACAAGACTAGACAGACAAGACTAGACAGACAAGACTAGACAGACAAGACTAGACAGACAAGACTAGACAGACAAGACTAGACAGACAAGACTAGACAGACAAGACTAGACAGACAAGACTAGACAGACAAGACTAGACAGACAAGACTAGACAGACAAGACTAGACAGACAAGACTAGACAGACAAGACTAGACAGACAAGACTAGACAGACAAGACTAGACAGACAAGACTAGACAGACAAGACTAGACAGACAAGACTAGACAGACAAGACTAGACAGACAAGACTAGACAGACAAGACTAGACAGACAAGACTAGACAGACAAGACTAGACAGACAAGACTAGACAGACAAGACTAGACAGACAAGACTAGACAGACAAGACTAGACAGACAAGACTAGACAGACAAGACTAGACAGACAAGACTAGACAGACAAGACTAGACAGACAAGACTAGACAGACAAGACTAGACAGACAAGACTAGACAGACAAGACTAGACAGACAAGACTAGACAGACAAGACTAGACAGACAAGACTAGACAGACAAGACTAGACAGACAAGACTAGACAGACAAGACTAGACAGACAAGACTAGACAGACAAGACTAGACAGACAAGACTAGACAGACAAGACTAGACAGACAAGACTAGACAGACAAGACTAGACAGACAAGACTAGACAGACAAGACTAGACAGACAAGACTAGACAGACAAGACTAGACAGACAAGACTAGACAGACAAGACTAGACAGACAAGACTAGACAGACAAGACTAGACAGACAAGACTAGACAGACAAGACTAGACAGACAAGACTAGACAGACAAGACTAGACAGACAAGACTAGACAGACAAGACTAGACAGACAAGACTAGACAGACAAGACTAGACAGACAAGACTAGACAGACAAGACTAGACAGACAAGACTAGACAGACAAGACTAGACAGACAAGACTAGACAGACAAGACTAGACAGACAAGACTAGACAGACAAGACTAGACAGACAAGACTAGACAGACAAGACTAGACAGACAAGACTAGACAGACAAGACTAGACAGACAAGACTAGACAGACAAGACTAGACAGACAAGACTAGACAGACAAGACTAGACAGACAAGACTAGACAGACAAGACTAGACAGACAAGACTAGACAGACAAGACTAGACAGACAAGACTAGACAGACAAGACTAGACAGACAAGACTAGACAGACAAGACTAGACAGACAAGACTAGACAGACAAGACTAGACAGACAAGACTAGACAGACAAGACTAGACAGACAAGACTAGACAGACAAGACTAGACAGACAAGACTAGACAGACAAGACTAGACAGACAAGACTAGACAGACAAGACTAGACAGACAAGACTAGACAGACAAGACTAGACAGACAAGACTAGACAGACAAGACTAGACAGACAAGACTAGACAGACAAGACTAGACAGACAAGACTAGACAGACAAGACTAGACAGACAAGACTAGACAGACAAGACTAGACAGACAAGACTAGACAGACAAGACTAGACAGACAAGACTAGACAGACAAGACTAGACAGACAAGACTAGACAGACAAGACTAGACAGACAAGACTAGACAGACAAGACTAGACAGACAAGACTAGACAGACAAGACTAGACAGACAAGACTAGACAGACAAGACTAGACAGACAAGACTAGACAGACAAGACTAGACAGACAAGACTAGACAGACAAGACTAGACAGACAAGACTAGACAGACAAGACTAGACAGACAAGACTAGACAGACAAGACTAGACAGACAAGACTAGACAGACAAGACTAGACAGACAAGACTAGACAGACAAGACTAGACAGACAAGACTAGACAGACAAGACTAGACAGACAAGACTAGACAGACAAGACTAGACAGACAAGACTAGACAGACAAGACTAGACAGACAAGACTAGACAGACAAGACTAGACAGACAAGACTAGACAGACAAGACTAGACAGACAAGACTAGACAGACAAGACTAGACAGACAAGACTAGACAGACAAGACTAGACAGACAAGACTAGACAGACAAGACTAGACAGACAAGACTAGACAGACAAGACTAGACAGACAAGACTAGACAGACAAGACTAGACAGACAAGACTAGACAGACAAGACTAGACAGACAAGACTAGACAGACAAGACTAGACAGACAAGACTAGACAGACAAGACTAGACAGACAAGACTAGACAGACAAGACTAGACAGACAAGACTAGACAGACAAGACTAGACAGACAAGACTAGACAGACAAGACTAGACAGACAAGACTAGACAGACAAGACTAGACAGACAAGACTAGACAGACAAGACTAGACAGACAAGACTAGACAGACAAGACTAGACAGACAAGACTAGACAGACAAGACTAGACAGACAAGACTAGACAGACAAGACTAGACAGACAAGACTAGACAGACAAGACTAGACAGACAAGACTAGACAGACAAGACTAGACAGACAAGACTAGACAGACAAGACTAGACAGACAAGACTAGACAGACAAGACTAGACAGACAAGACTAGACAGACAAGACTAGACAGACAAGACTAGACAGACAAGACTAGACAGACAAGACTAGACAGACAAGACTAGACAGACAAGACTAGACAGACAAGACTAGACAGACAAGACTAGACAGACAAGACTAGACAGACAAGACTAGACAGACAAGACTAGACAGACAAGACTAGACAGACAAGACTAGACAGACAAGACTAGACAGACAAGACTAGACAGACAAGACTAGACAGACAAGACTAGACAGACAAGACTAGACAGACAAGACTAGACAGACAAGACTAGACAGACAAGACTAGACAGACAAGACTAGACAGACAAGACTAGACAGACAAGACTAGACAGACAAGACTAGACAGACAAGACTAGACAGACAAGACTAGACAGACAAGACTAGACAGACAAGACTAGACAGACAAGACTAGACAGACAAGACTAGACAGACAAGACTAGACAGACAAGACTAGACAGACAAGACTAGACAGACAAGACTAGACAGACAAGACTAGACAGACAAGACTAGACAGACAAGACTAGACAGACAAGACTAGACAGACAAGACTAGACAGACAAGACTAGACAGACAAGACTAGACAGACAAGACTAGACAGACAAGACTAGACAGACAAGACTAGACAGACAAGACTAGACAGACAAGACTAGACAGACAAGACTAGACAGACAAGACTAGACAGACAAGACTAGACAGACAAGACTAGACAGACAAGACTAGACAGACAAGACTAGACAGACAAGACTAGACAGACAAGACTAGACAGACAAGACTAGACAGACAAGACTAGACAGACAAGACTAGACAGACAAGACTAGACAGACAAGACTAGACAGACAAGACTAGACAGACAAGACTAGACAGACAAGACTAGACAGACAAGACTAGACAGACAAGACTAGACAGACAAGACTAGACAGACAAGACTAGACAGACAAGACTAGACAGACAAGACTAGACAGACAAGACTAGACAGACAAGACTAGACAGACAAGACTAGACAGACAAGACTAGACAGACAAGACTAGACAGACAAGACTAGACAGACAAGACTAGACAGACAAGACTAGACAGACAAGACTAGACAGACAAGACTAGACAGACAAGACTAGACAGACAAGACTAGACAGACAAGACTAGACAGACAAGACTAGACAGACAAGACTAGACAGACAAGACTAGACAGACAAGACTAGACAGACAAGACTAGACAGACAAGACTAGACAGACAAGACTAGACAGACAAGACTAGACAGACAAGACTAGACAGACAAGACTAGACAGACAAGACTAGACAGACAAGACTAGACAGACAAGACTAGACAGACAAGACTAGACAGACAAGACTAGACAGACAAGACTAGACAGACAAGACTAGACAGACAAGACTAGACAGACAAGACTAGACAGACAAGACTAGACAGACAAGACTAGACAGACAAGACTAGACAGACAAGACTAGACAGACAAGACTAGACAGACAAGACTAGACAGACAAGACTAGACAGACAAGACTAGACAGACAAGACTAGACAGACAAGACTAGACAGACAAGACTAGACAGACAAGACTAGACAGACAAGACTAGACAGACAAGACTAGACAGACAAGACTAGACAGACAAGACTAGACAGACAAGACTAGACAGACAAGACTAGACAGACAAGACTAGACAGACAAGACTAGACAGACAAGACTAGACAGACAAGACTAGACAGACAAGACTAGACAGACAAGACTAGACAGACAAGACTAGACAGACAAGACTAGACAGACAAGACTAGACAGACAAGACTAGACAGACAAGACTAGACAGACAAGACTAGACAGACAAGACTAGACAGACAAGACTAGACAGACAAGACTAGACAGACAAGACTAGACAGACAAGACTAGACAGACAAGACTAGACAGACAAGACTAGACAGACAAGACTAGACAGACAAGACTAGACAGACAAGACTAGACAGACAAGACTAGACAGACAAGACTAGACAGACAAGACTAGACAGACAAGACTAGACAGACAAGACTAGACAGACAAGACTAGACAGACAAGACTAGACAGACAAGACTAGACAGACAAGACTAGACAGACAAGACTAGACAGACAAGACTAGACAGACAAGACTAGACAGACAAGACTAGACAGACAAGACTAGACAGACAAGACTAGACAGACAAGACTAGACAGACAAGACTAGACAGACAAGACTAGACAGACAAGACTAGACAGACAAGACTAGACAGACAAGACTAGACAGACAAGACTAGACAGACAAGACTAGACAGACAAGACTAGACAGACAAGACTAGACAGACAAGACTAGACAGACAAGACTAGACAGACAAGACTAGACAGACAAGACTAGACAGACAAGACTAGACAGACAAGACTAGACAGACAAGACTAGACAGACAAGACTAGACAGACAAGACTAGACAGACAAGACTAGACAGACAAGACTAGACAGACAAGACTAGACAGACAAGACTAGACAGACAAGACTAGACAGACAAGACTAGACAGACAAGACTAGACAGACAAGACTAGACAGACAAGACTAGACAGACAAGACTAGACAGACAAGACTAGACAGACAAGACTAGACAGACAAGACTAGACAGACAAGACTAGACAGACAAGACTAGACAGACAAGACTAGACAGACAAGACTAGACAGACAAGACTAGACAGACAAGACTAGACAGACAAGACTAGACAGACAAGACTAGACAGACAAGACTAGACAGACAAGACTAGACAGACAAGACTAGACAGACAAGACTAGACAGACAAGACTAGACAGACAAGACTAGACAGACAAGACTAGACAGACAAGACTAGACAGACAAGACTAGACAGACAAGACTAGACAGACAAGACTAGACAGACAAGACTAGACAGACAAGACTAGACAGACAAGACTAGACAGACAAGACTAGACAGACAAGACTAGACAGACAAGACTAGACAGACAAGACTAGACAGACAAGACTAGACAGACAAGACTAGACAGACAAGACTAGACAGACAAGACTAGACAGACAAGACTAGACAGACAAGACTAGACAGACAAGACTAGACAGACAAGACTAGACAGACAAGACTAGACAGACAAGACTAGACAGACAAGACTAGACAGACAAGACTAGACAGACAAGACTAGACAGACAAGACTAGACAGACAAGACTAGACAGACAAGACTAGACAGACAAGACTAGACAGACAAGACTAGACAGACAAGACTAGACAGACAAGACTAGACAGACAAGACTAGACAGACAAGACTAGACAGACAAGACTAGACAGACAAGACTAGACAGACAAGACTAGACAGACAAGACTAGACAGACAAGACTAGACAGACAAGACTAGACAGACAAGACTAGACAGACAAGACTAGACAGACAAGACTAGACAGACAAGACTAGACAGACAAGACTAGACAGACAAGACTAGACAGACAAGACTAGACAGACAAGACTAGACAGACAAGACTAGACAGACAAGACTAGACAGACAAGACTAGACAGACAAGACTAGACAGACAAGACTAGACAGACAAGACTAGACAGACAAGACTAGACAGACAAGACTAGACAGACAAGACTAGACAGACAAGACTAGACAGACAAGACTAGACAGACAACAGACAAGACTAGACAGACAGACAAGACTAGACAGACAAGACTAGACAGACAAGACTAGACAGACAAGACTAGACAGACAAGACTAGACAGACAAGACTAGACAGACAAGACTAGACAGACAAGACTAGACAGACAAGACTAGACAGACAAGACTAGACAGACAAGACTAGACAGACAAGACTAGACAGACAAGACTAGACAGACAAGACTAGACAGACAAGACTAGACAGACAAGACTAGACAGACAAGACTAGACAGACAAGACTAGACAGACAAGACTAGACAGACAAGACTAGACAGACAAGACTAGACAGACAAGACTAGACAGACAAGACTAGACAGACAAGACTAGACAGACAAGACTAGACAGACAAGACTAGACAGACAAGACTAGACAGACAAGACTAGACAGACAAGACTAGACAGACAAGACTAGACAGACAAGACTAGACAGACAAGACTAGACAGACAAGACTAGACAGACAAGACTAGACAGACAAGACTAGACAGACAAGACTAGACAGACAAGACTAGACAGACAAGACTAGACAGACAAGACTAGACAGACAAGACTAGACAGACAAGACTAGACAGACAAGACTAGACAGACAAGACTAGACAGACAAGACTAGACAGACAAGACTAGACAGACAAGACTAGACAGACAAGACTAGACAGACAAGACTAGACAGACAAGACTAGACAGACAAGACTAGACAGACAAGACTAGACAGACAAGACTAGACAGACAAGACTAGACAGACAAGACTAGACAGACAAGACTAGACAGACAAGACTAGACAGACAAGACTAGACAGACAAGACTAGACAGACAAGACTAGACAGACAAGACTAGACAGACAAGACTAGACAGACAAGACTAGACAGACAAGACTAGACAGACAAGACTAGACAGACAAGACTAGACAGACAAGACTAGACAGACAAGACTAGACAGACAAGACTAGACAGACAAGACTAGACAGACAAGACTAGACAGACAAGACTAGACAGACAAGACTAGACAGACAAGACTAGACAGACAAGACTAGACAGACAAGACTAGACAGACAAGACTAGACAGACAAGACTAGACAGACAAGACTAGACAGACAAGACTAGACAGACAAGACTAGACAGACAAGACTAGACAGACAAGACTAGACAGACAAGACTAGACAGACAAGACTAGACAGACAAGACTAGACAGACAAGACTAGACAGACAAGACTAGACAGACAAGACTAGACAGACAAGACTAGACAGACAAGACTAGACAGACAAGACTAGACAGACAAGACTAGACAGACAAGACTAGACAGACAAGACTAGACAGACAAGACTAGACAGACAAGACTAGACAGACAAGACTAGACAGACAAGACTAGACAGACAAGACTAGACAGACAAGACTAGACAGACAAGACTAGACAGACAAGACTAGACAGACAAGACTAGACAGACAAGACTAGACAGACAAGACTAGACAGACAAGACTAGACAGACAAGACTAGACAGACAAGACTAGACAGACAAGACTAGACAGACAAGACTAGACAGACAAGACTAGACAGACAAGACTAGACAGACAAGACTAGACAGACAAGACTAGACAGACAAGACTAGACAGACAAGACTAGACAGACAAGACTAGACAGACAAGACTAGACAGACAAGACTAGACAGACAAGACTAGACAGACAAGACTAGACAGACAAGACTAGACAGACAAGACTAGACAGACAAGACTAGACAGACAAGACTAGACAGACAAGACTAGACAGACAAGACTAGACAGACAAGACTAGACAGACAAGACTAGACAGACAAGACTAGACAGACAAGACTAGACAGACAAGACTAGACAGACAAGACTAGACAGACAAGACTAGACAGACAAGACTAGACAGACAAGACTAGACAGACAAGACTAGACAGACAAGACTAGACAGACAAGACTAGACAGACAAGACTAGACAGACAAGACTAGACAGACAAGACTAGACAGACAAGACTAGACAGACAAGACTAGACAGACAAGACTAGACAGACAAGACTAGACAGACAAGACTAGACAGACAAGACTAGACAGACAAGACTAGACAGACAAGACTAGACAGACAAGACTAGACAGACAAGACTAGACAGACAAGACTAGACAGACAAGACTAGACAGACAAGACTAGACAGACAAGACTAGACAGACAAGACTAGACAGACAAGACTAGACAGACAAGACTAGACAGACAAGACTAGACAGACAAGACTAGACAGACAAGACTAGACAGACAAGACTAGACAGACAAGACTAGACAGACAAGACTAGACAGACAAGACTAGACAGACAAGACTAGACAGACAAGACTAGACAGACAAGACTAGACAGACAAGACTAGACAGACAAGACTAGACAGACAAGACTAGACAGACAAGACTAGACAGACAAGACTAGACAGACAAGACTAGACAGACAAGACTAGACAGACAAGACTAGACAGACAAGACTAGACAGACAAGACTAGACAGACAAGACTAGACAGACAAGACTAGACAGACAAGACTAGACAGACAAGACTAGACAGACAAGACTAGACAGACAAGACTAGACAGACAAGACTAGACAGACAAGACTAGACAGACAAGACTAGACAGACAAGACTAGACAGACAAGACTAGACAGACAAGACTAGACAGACAAGACTAGACAGACAAGACTAGACAGACAAGACTAGACAGACAAGACTAGACAGACAAGACTAGACAGACAAGACTAGACAGACAAGACTAGACAGACAAGACTAGACAGACAAGACTAGACAGACAAGACTAGACAGACAAGACTAGACA
>CALYMW010000530.1:0-82000 GCA_944588485.1 Phosphuga atrata
CGATTAAAACTTATCAAAGCAAAATTGGAAACTTTCCTCCACTCCGCGTCCTCTCCAATTAATAATTATTTGTCATTTTATAATTCGCGTTCGCTCTCTCCCGCGCTCGTCACTCCCAATAACTTAAGTGGCAATTAATTGCGGCTCGTTACTTTTCGAGAAAGGTAATGGCTCTTGATCGCCGGAAAATGAATTTTCCACGTTTTCGATTTCCTCATAAAACAATAATCCCATCTTTGACGAGGCCTTATGGTCTTGTTAATATAAAAAGCTATATTGCCATCAATATTATTTCGATCTCTCTTCTGACTATACAGACGAGATAAGACACTATACAGATGACAAACATACAGGCAAAAGTAAACAGACCAGACTAGACAGACAAGACTAGACAGAGAAGACTAGACAGACAAGACTAGACAGACAGGACTAGACAGACAAGACTAGACAGACAAGACTAGACAGACAAGACTAGACAGACAAGACTAGACAGATAATACTAGACAGACAAGACTAGACAGACAAGACCAGACAGACAAGACTAGACAGACAAGACTAGACAGACAAGACTAGACAGACAAGACTAGACAGACAAGACTAGACAGACAAGACTAGACAGACAAGACTAGACAGACAAGACTAGACAGACAAGACTAGACAGACAAGACTAGACAGACAAGACTAGACAGACAAGACTAGACAGACAAGACTAGACAGACAAGACTAGACAGACAAGACTAGACAGACAAGACTAGACAGACAAGACTATACAGACAAGATTAGACAGACAAGACTAGACAGACAAGACTAGACAGACAAGACTAGACAGACAAGACTAGACAGACAAGACTAGACAGACAAGACTAGACAGACAAGACTAGACAGACAAGACTAGACAGACAAGACTAGACAGACAAGACTAGACAGACAAGACTAGACAGACAAGACTAGACAGACAAGACTAGACAGACAAGACTAGACAGACAAGACTAGACAGACAAGACTAGACAGACAAGACTAGACAGACAAGACTATACAGACAAGATTAGACAGACAAGACTAGACAGACAAGACTAGACAGACAAGACTAGACAGACAAGACTAGACAGACAAGACTAGACAGACAAGACTAGACAGACAAGACTAGACAGACAAGACTAGACAGACAAGACTAGACAGACAAGACTAGACAGACAAGACTAGACAGACAAGACTAGACAGACAAGACTAGACAGACAAGACTAGACAGACAAGACTAGACAGACAAGACTAGACAGACAAGACTAGACAGACAAGACTAGACAGACAAGACTAGACAGACAAGACTAGACAGACAAGACTAGACAGACAAGACTAGACAGACAAGACTAGACAGACAAGACTAGACAGACAAGACTAGACAGACAAGACTAGACAGACAAGACTAGACAGACAAGACTAGACAGACAAGACTAGACAGACAAGACTAGACAGACAAGACTAGACAGACAAGACTAGACAGACAAGACTAGACAGACAAGACTAGACAGACAAGACTAGACAGACAAGACTAGACAGACAAGACTAGACAGACAAGACTAGACAGACAAGACTAGACAGACAAGACTAGACAGACAAGACTAGACAGACAAGACTAGACAGACAAGACTAGACAGACAAGACTAGACAGACAAGACTAGACAGACAAGACTAGACAGACAAGACTAGACAGACAAGACTAACAGACAAGACTAGACAAGACTAGACAGACAAGACAAGACTAGACAGACAAGACTAGACAGACAAGACTAGACAGACAAGACTAGACAGACAAGACTAGACAGACAAGACTAGACAGACAAGACTAGACAGACAAGACTAGACAGACAAGACTAGACAGACAAGACTAGACAGACAAGACTAGACAGACAAGACTAGACAGACAAGACTAGACAGACAAGACTAGACAGACAAGACTAGACAGACAAGACTAGACAGACAAGACTAGACAGACAAGACTAGACAGACAAGACTAGACAGACAAGACTAGACAGACAAGACTAGACAGACAAGACTAGACAGACAAGACTAGACAGACAAGACTAGACAGACAAGACTAGACAGACAAGACTAGACAGACAAGACTAGACAGACAAGACTAGACAGACAAGACTAGACAGACAAGACTAGACAGACAAGACTAGACAGACAAGACTAGACAGACAAGACTAGACAGACAAGACTAGACAGACAAGACTAGACAGACAAGACTAGACAGACAAGACTAGACAGACAAGACTAGACAGACAAGACTAGACAGACAAGACTAGACAGACAAGACTAGACAGACAAGACTAGACAGACAAGACTAGACAGACAAGACTAGACAGACAAGACTAGACAGACAAGACTAGACAGACAAGACTAGACAGACAAGACTAGACAGACAAGACTAGACAGACAAGACTAGACAGACAAGACTAGACAGACAAGACTAGACAGACAAGACTAGACAGACAAGACTAGACAGACAAGACTAGACAGACAAGACTAGACAGACAAGACTAGACAGACAAGACTAGACAGACAAGACTAGACAGACAAGACTAGACAGACAAGACTAGACAGACAAGACTAGACAGACAAGACTAGACAGACAAGACTAGACAGACAAGACTAGACAGACAAGACTAGACAGACAAGACTAGACAGACAAGACTAGACAGACAAGACTAGACAGACAAGACTAGACAGACAAGACTAGACAGACAAGACTAGACAGACAAGACTAGACAGACAAGACTAGACAGACAAGACTAGACAGACAAGACTAGACAGACAAGACTAGACAGACAAGACTAGACAGACAAGACTAGACAGACAAGACTAGACAGACAAGACTAGACAGACAAGACTAGACAGACAAGACTAGACAGACAAGACTAGACAGACAAGACTAGACAGACAAGACTAGACAGACAAGACTAGACAGACAAGACTAGACAGACAAGACTAGACAGACAAGACTAGACAGACAAGACTAGACAGACAAGACTAGACAGACAAGACTAGACAGACAAGACTAGACAGACAAGACTAGACAGACAAGACTAGACAGACAAGACTAGACAGACAAGACTAGACAGACAAGACTAGACAGACAAGACTAGACAGACAAGACTAGACAGACAAGACTAGACAGACAAGACTAGACAGACAAGACTAGACAGACAAGACTAGACAGACAAGACTAGACAGACAAGACTAGACAGACAAGACTAGACAGACAAGACTAGACAGACAAGACTAGACAGACAAGACTAGACAGACAAGACTAGACAGACAAGACTAGACAGACAAGACTAGACAGACAAGACTAGACAGACAAGACTAGACAGACAAGACTAGACAGACAAGAGACAGACAAGACTAGACAGACAAGACTAGACAGACAAGACTAGACAGACAAGACTAGACAGACAAGACTAGACAGACAAGACTAGACAGACAAGACTAGACAGACAAGACTAGACAGACAAGACTAGACAGACAAGACTAGACAGACAAGACTAGACAGACAAGACTAGACAGACAAGACTAGACAGACAAGACTAGACAGACAAGACTAGACAGACAAGACTAGACAGACAAGACTAGACAGACAAGACTAGACAGACAAGACTAGACAGACAAGACTAGACAGACAAGACTAGACAGACAAGACTAGACAGACACAGACAAGACTAGACGACAAGACTAGACAGACAAGACTAGACAGACAAGACTAGACAGACAAGACTAGACAGACAAGACTAGACAGACAAGACTAGACAGACAAGACTAGACAGACAAGACTAGACAGACAAGACTAGACAGACAAGACTAGACAGACAAGACTAGACAGACAAGACTAGACAGACAAGACTAGACAGACAAGACTAGACAGACAAGACTAGACAGACAAGACTAGACAGACAAGACTAGACAGACAAGACTAGACAGACAAGACTAGACAGACAAGACTAGACAGACAAGACTAGACAGACAAGACTAGACAGACAAGACTAGACAGACAAGACTAGACAGACAAGACTAGACAGACAAGACTAGACAGACAAGACTAGACAGACAAGACTAGACAGACAAGACTAGACAGACAAGACTAGACAGACAAGACTAGACAGACAAGACTAGACAGACAAGACTAGACAGACAAGACTAGACAGACAAGACTAGACAGACAAGACTAGACAGACAAGACTAGACAGACAAGACTAGACAGACAAGACTAGACAGACAAGACTAGACAGACAAGACTAGACAGACAAGACTAGACAGACAAGACTAGACAGACAAGACTAGACAGACAAGACTAGACAGACAAGACTAGACAGACAAGACTAGACAGACAAGACTAGACAGACAAGACTAGACAGACAAGACTAGACAGACAAGACTAGACAGACAAGACTAGACAGACAAGACTAGACAGACAAGACTAGACAGACAAGACTAGACAGACAAGACTAGACAGACAAGACTAGACAGACAAGACTAGACAGACAAGACTAGACAGACAAGACTAGACAGACAAGACTAGACAGACAAGACTAGACAGACAAGACTAGACAGACAAGACTAGACAGACAAGACTAGACAGACAAGACTAGACAGACAAGACTAGACAGACAAGACTAGACAGACAAGACTAGACAGACAAGACTAGACAGACAAGACTAGACAGACAAGACTAGACAGACAAGACTAGACAGACAAGACTAGACAGACAAGACTAGACAGACAAGACTAGACAGACAAGACTAGACAGACAAGACTAGACAGACAAGACTAGACAGACAAGACTAGACAGACAAGACTAGACAGACAAGACTAGACAGACAAGACTAGACAGACAAGACTAGACAGACAAGACTAGACAGACAAGACTAGACAGACAAGACTAGACAGACAAGACTAGACAGACAAGACTAGACAGACAAGACTAGACAGACAAGACTAGACAGACAAGACTAGACAGACAAGACTAGACAGACAAGACTAGACAGACAAGACTAGACAGACAAGACTAGACAGACAAGACTAGACAGACAAGACTAGACAGACAAGACTAGACAGACAAGACTAGACAGACAAGACTAGACAGACAAGACTAGACAGACAAGACTAGACAGACAAGACTAGACAGACAAGACTAGACAGACAAGACTAGACAGACAAGACTAGACAGACAAGACTAGACAGACAAGACTAGACAGACAAGACTAGACAGACAAGACTAGACAGACAAGACTAGACAGACAAGACTAGACAGACAAGACTAGACAGACAAGACTAGACAGACAAGACTAGACAGACAAGACTAGACAGACAAGACTAGACAGACAAGACTAGACAGACAAGACTAGACAGACAAGACTAGACAGACAAGACTAGACAGACAAGACTAGACAGACAAGACTAGACAGACAAGACTAGACAGACAAGACTAGACAGACAAGACTAGACAGACAAGACTAGACAGACAAGACTAGACAGACAAGACTAGACAGACAAGACTAGACAGACAAGACTAGACAGACAAGACTAGACAGACAAGACTAGACAGACAAGACTAGACAGACAAGACTAGACAGACAAGACTAGACAGACAAGACTAGACAGACAAGACTAGACAGACAAGACTAGACAGACAAGACTAGACAGACAAGACTAGACAGACAAGACTAGACAGACAAGACTAGACAGACAAGACTAGACAGACAAGACTAGACAGACAAGACTAGACAGACAAGACTAGACAGACAAGACTAGACAGACAAGACTAGACAGACAAGACTAGACAGACAAGACTAGACAGACAAGACTAGACAGACAAGACTAGACAGACAAGACTAGACAGACAAGACTAGACAGACAAGACTAGACAGACAAGACTAGACAGACAAGACTAGACAGACAAGACTAGACAGACAAGACTAGACAGACAAGACTAGACAGACAAGACTAGACAGACAAGACTAGACAGACAAGACTAGACAGACAAGACTAGACAGACAAGACTAGACAGACAAGACTAGACAGACAAGACTAGACAGACAAGACTAGACAGACAAGACTAGACAGACAAGACTAGACAGACAAGACTAGACAGACAAGACTAGACAGACAAGACTAGACAGACAAGACTAGACAGACAAGACTAGACAGACAAGACTAGACAGACAAGACTAGACAGACAAGACTAGACAGACAAGACTAGACAGACAAGACTAGACAGACAAGACTAGACAGACAAGACTAGACAGACAAGACTAGACAGACAAGACTAGACAGACAAGACTAGACAGACAAGACTAGACAGACAAGACTAGACAGACAAGACTAGACAGACAAGACTAGACAGACAAGACTAGACAGACAAGACTAGACAGACAAGACTAGACAGACAAGACTAGACAGACAAGACTAGACAGACAAGACTAGACAGACAAGACTAGACAGACAAGACTAGACAGACAAGACTAGACAGACAAGACTAGACAGACAAGACTAGACAGACAAGACTAGACAGACAAGACTAGACAGACAAGACTAGACAGACAAGACTAGACAGACAAGACTAGACAGACAAGACTAGACAGACAAGACTAGACAGACAAGACTAGACAGACAAGACTAGACAGACAAGACTAGACAGACAAGACTAGACAGACAAGACTAGACAGACAAGACTAGACAGACAAGACTAGACAGACAAGACTAGACAGACAAGACTAGACAGACAAGACTAGACAGACAAGACTAGACAGACAAGACTAGACAGACAAGACTAGACAGACAAGAGCTAGACAGACAAGACTAGACAGACAAGACTAGACAGACAAGACTAGACAGACAAGACTAGACAGACAAGACTAGACAGACAAGACTAGACAGACAAGACTAGACAGACAAGACTAGACAGACAAGACTAGACAGACAAGACTAGACAGACAAGACTAGACAGACAAGACTAGACAGACAAGACTAGACAGACAAGACTAGACAGACAAGACTAGACAGACAAGACTAGACAGACAAGACTAGACAGACAAGACTAGACAGACAAGACTAGACAGACAAGACTAGACAGACAAGACTAGACAGACAAGACTAGACAGACAAGACTAGACAGACAAGACTAGACAGACAAGACTAGACAGACAAGACTAGACAGACAAGACTAGACAGACAAGACTAGACAGACAAGACTAGACAGACAAGACTAGACAGACAAGACTAGACAGACAAGACTAGACAGACAAGACTAGACAGACAAGACTAGACAGACAAGACTAGACAGACAAGACTAGACAGACAAGACTAGACAGACAAGACTAGACGGACAAGACTAGACGGACAAGACTAGACGGACAAGACTAGACAGACAAGACTAGACAGACAAGACTAGACAGACAAGACTAGACAGACAAGGACTAGACAGACAAGACTAGACAGACAAGACTAGACAGACAAGACTAGACAGACAAGACTAGACAGACAAGACTAGACAGACAAGACTAGACAGACAAGACTAGACAGACAAGACTAGACAGACAAGACTAGACAGACAAGACTAGACAGACAAGACTAGACAGACAAGACTAGACAGACAAGACTAGACAGACAAGACTAGACAGACAAGACTAGACAGACAAGACTAGACAGACAAGACTAGACAGACAAGACTAGACAGACAAGTCTAGACAGACAAGACTAGACAGAAAAGACTAGACAGAAAAGACTAGACATACAAGACTAGACAGACAAGACTAGACAGACAAGACTAGACAGACAAGACCAGACAGACAAGACTAGACAGACAAGACTAGACAGACAAGACTAGACGGACAAGACTAGACGGACAAGACTAGACGGACAAGACTAGACAGACAAGACTAGACAGACAAGACTAGACAGACAAGACTAGACAGACAAGACTAGACAGACAAGACTAGACAGACAAGACTAGACAGACAAGACTAGACAGACAAGACTAGACAGACAAGACTAGACAGACAAGACTAGACAGACAAGACTAGACAGACAAGACTAGACAGACAAGACTAGACAGACAAGACTAGACAGACAAGACTAGACAGACAAGACTAGACAGACAAGACTAGACAGACAAGACTAGACAGACAAGACTAGACAGACAAGACTAGACAGACAAGACTAGACAGACAAGACTAGACAGACAAGACTAGACAGACAAGACTAGACAGACAAGACTAGACAGACAAGACTAGACAGACAAGACTAGACAGACAAGACTAGACAGACAAGACTAGACAGACAAGACTAGACAGACAAGACTAGACAGACAAGACTAGACAGACAAGACTAGACAGACAAGACTAGACAGACAAGACTAGACAGACAAGACTAGACAGACAAGACTAGACAGACAAGACTAGACAGACAAGACTAGACAGACAAGACTAGACAGACAAGACTAGACAGACAAGACTAGACAGACAAGACTAGACAGACAAGACTAGACAGACAAGACTAGACAGACAACACTAGACAGACAAGACTAGACAGACAAGACTAGACAGACAAGACTAGACAGACAAGACTAGACAGACAAGACTAGACAGACAAGACTAGACAGACAAGACTAGACAGACAAGACTAGACAGACAAGACTAGACGACAAGACTAGACAGACAAGACTAGACAGACAAGACTAGACAGACAAGACTAGACAGACAAGACTAGACAGACAAGACTAGACAGACAAGACTAGACAGACAAGACTAGACAGACAAGACTAGACAGACAAGACTAGACAGACAAGACTAGACAGACAAGACTAGACAGACAAGACTAGACAGACAAGACTAGACAGACAAGACTAGACAGACAAGACTAGACAGACAAGACTAGACAGACAAGACTAGACAGACAAGACTAGACAGACAAGACTAGACAGACAAGACTAGACAGACAAGACTAGACAGACAAGACTAGACAGACAAGACTAGACAGACAAGACTAGACAGACAAGACTAGACAGACAAGACTAGACAGACAAGACTAGACAGACAAGACTAGACAGACAAGACTAGACAGACAAGACTAGACAGACAAGACTAGACAGACAAGACTAGACAGACAAGACTAGACAGACAAGACTAGACAGACAAGACTAGACAGACAAGACTAGACAGACAAGACTAGACAGACAAGACTAGACAGACAAGACTAGACAGACAAGACTAGACAGACAAGACTAGACAGACAAGACTAGACAGACAAGACTAGACAGACAAGACTAGACAGACAAGACTAGACAGACAAGACTAGACAGACAAGACTAGACAGACAAGACTAGACAGACAAGACTAGACAGACAAGACTAGACAGACAAGACTAGACAGACAAGACTAGACAGACAAGACTAGACAGACAAGACTAGACAGACAAGACTAGACAGACAAGACTAGACAGACAAGACTAGACAGACAAGACTAGACAGACAAGACTAGACAGACAAGACTAGACAGACAAGACTAGACAGACAAGACTAGACAGACAAGACTAGACAGACAAGACTAGACAGACAAGACTAGACAGACAAGACTAGACAGACAAGACTAGACAGACAAGACTAGACAGACAAGACTAGACAGACAAGACTAGACAGACAAGACTAGACAGACAAGACTAGACAGACAAGACTAGACAGACAAGACTAGACAGACAAGACTAGACAGACAAGACTAGACAGACAAGACTAGACAGACAAGACTAGACAGACAAGACTAGACAGACAAGACTAGACAGACAAGACTAGACAGACAAGACTAGACAGACAAGACTAGACAGACAAGACTAGACAGACAAGACTAGACAGACAAGACTAGACAGACAAGACTAGACAGACAAGACTAGACAGACAAGACTAGACAGACAAGACTAGACAGACAAGACTAGACAGACAAGACTAGACAGACAAGACTAGACAGACAAGACTAGACAGACAAGACTAGACAGACAAGACTAGACAGACAAGACTAGACAGACAAGACTAGACAGACAAGACTAGACAGACAAGACTAGACAGACAAGACTAGACAGACAAGACTAGACAGACAAGACTAGACAGACAAGACTAGACAGACAAGACTAGACAGACAAGACTAGACAGACAAGACTAGACAGACAAGACTAGACAGACAAGACTAGACAGACAAGACTAGACAGACAAGACTAGACAGACAAGACTAGACAGACAAGACTAGACAGACAAGACTAGACAGACAAGACTAGACAGACAAGACTAGACAGACAAGACTAGACAGACAAGACTAGACAGACAAGACTAGACAGAAGACAAGACTAGACAGACAAGACACTAGACAGACAAGACTAGACAGACAAGACTAGACAGACAAGACTAGACAGACAAGACTAGACAGACAAGACTAGACAGACAAGACTAGACAGACAAGACTAGACAGACAAGACTAGACAGACAAGACTAGACAGACAAGACTAGACAGACAAGACTAGACAGACAAGACTAGACAGACAAGACTAGACAGACAAGACTAGACAGACAAGACTAGACAGACAAGACTAGACAGACAAGACTAGACAGACAAGACTAGACAGACAAGACTAGACAGACAAGACTAGACAGACAAGACTAGACAGACAAGACTAGACAGACAAGACTAGACAGACAAGACTAGACAGACAAGACTAGACAGACAAGACTAGACAGACAAGACTAGACAGACAAGACTAGACAGACAAGACTAGACAGACAAGACTAGACAGACAAGACTAGACAGACAAGACTAGACAGACAAGACTAGACAGACAAGACTAGACAGACAAGACTAGACAGACAAGACTAGACAGACAAGACTAGACAGACAAGACTAGACAGACAAGACTAGACAGACAAGACTAGACAGACAAGACTAGACAGACAAGACTAGACAGACAAGACTAGACAGACAAGACTAGACAGACAAGACTAGACAGACAAGACTAGACAGACAAGACTAGACAGACAAGACTAGACAGACAAGACTAGACAGACAAGACTAGACAGACAAGACTAGACAGACAAGACTAGACAGACAAGACTAGACAGACAAGACTAGACAGACAAGACTAGACAGACAAGACTAGACAGACAAGACTAGACAGACAAGACTAGACAGACAAGACTAGACAGACAAGACTAGACAGACAAGACTAGACAGACAAGACTAGACAGACAAGACTAGACAGACAAGACTAGACAGACAAGACTAGACAGACAAGACTAGACAGACAAGACTAGACAGACAAGACTAGACAGACAAGACTAGACAGACAAGACTAGACAGACAAGACTAGACAGACAAGACTAGACAGACAAGACTAGACAGACAAGACTAGACAGACAAGACTAGACAGACAAGACTAGACAGACAAGACTAGACAGACAAGACTAGACAGACAAGACTAGACAGACAAGACTAGACAGACAAGACTAGACAGACAAGACTAGACAGACAAGACTAGACAGACAAGACTAGACAGACAAGACTAGACAGACAAGACTAGACAGACAAGACTAGACAGACAAGACTAGACAGACAAGACTAGACAGACAAGACTAGACAGACAAGACTAGACAGACAAGACTAGACAGACAAGACTAGACAGACAAGACTAGACAGACAAGACTAGACAGACAAGACTAGACAGACAAGACTAGACAGACAAGACTAGACAGACAAGACTAGACAGACAAGACTAGACAGACAAGACTAGACAGACAAGACTAGACAGACAAGACTAGACAGACAAGACTAGACAGACAAGACTAGACAGACAAGACTAGACAGACAAGACTAGACAGACAAGACTAGACAGACAAGACTAGACAGACAAGACTAGACAGACAAGACTAGACAGACAAGACTAGACAGACAAGACTAGACAGACAAGACTAGACAGACAAGACTAGACAGACAAGACTAGACAGACAAGACTAGACAGACAAGACTAGACAGACAAGACTAGACAGACAAGACTAGACAGACAAGACTAGACAGACAAGACTAGACAGACAAGACTAGACAGACAAGACTAGACAGACAAGACTAGACAGACAAGACTAGACAGACAAGACTAGACAGACAAGACTAGACAGACAAGACTAGACAGACAAGACTAGACAGACAAGACTAGACAGACAAGACTAGACAGACAAGACTAGACAGACAAGACTAGACAGACAAGACTAGACAGACAAGACTAGACAGACAAGACTAGACAGACAAGACTAGACAGACAAGACTAGACAGACAAGACTAGACAGACAAGACTAGACAGACAAGACTAGACAGACAAGACTAGACAGACAAGACTAGACAGACAAGACTAGACAGACAAGACTAGACAGACAAGACTAGACAGACAAGACTAGACAGACAAGACTAGACAGACAAGACTAGACAGACAAGACTAGACAGACAAGACTAGACAGACAAGACTAGACAGACAAGACTAGACAGACAAGACTAGACAGACAAGACTAGACAGACAAGACTAGACAGACAAGACTAGACAGACAAGACTAGACAGACAAGACTAGACAGACAAGACTAGACAGACAAGACTAGACAGACAAGACTAGACAGACAAGACTAGACAGACAAGACTAGACAGACAAGACTAGACAGACAAGACTAGACAGACAAGACTAGACAGACAAGACTAGACAGACAAGACTAGACAGACAAGACTAGACAGACAAGACTAGACAGACAAGACTAGACAGACAAGACTAGACAGACAAGACTAGACAGACAAGACTAGACAGACAAGACTAGACAGACAAGACTAGACAGACAAGACTAGACAGACAAGACTAGACAGACAAGACTAGACAGACAAGACTAGACAGACAAGACTAGACAGACAAGACTAGACAGACAAGACTAGACAGACAAGACTAGACAGACAAGACTAGACAGACAAGACTAGACAGACAAGACTAGACAGACAAGACTAGACAGACAAGACTAGACAGACAAGACTAGACAGACAAGACTAGACAGACAAGACTAGACAGACAAGACTAGACAGACAAGACTAGACAGACAAGACTAGACAGACAAGACTAGACAGACAAGACTAGACAGACAAGACTAGACAGACAAGACTAGACAGACAAGACTAGACAGACAAGACTAGAGAGACAAGACTAGACAGACAAGACTAGACAGACAAGACTAGACAGACAAGACTAGACAGACAAGACTAGACAGACAAGACTAGACAGACAAGACTAGACAGACAAGACTAGACAGACAAGACTAGACAGACAAGACTAGACAGACAAGACTAGACAGACAAGACTAGACAGACAAGACTAGACAGACAAGACTAGACAGACAAGACTAGACAGACAAGACTAGACAGACAAGACTAGACAGACAAGACTAGACAGACAAGACTAGACAGACAAGACTAGACAGACAAGACTAGACAGACAAGACTAGACAGACAAGACTAGACAGACAAGACTAGACAGACAAGACTAGACAGACAAGACTAGACAGACAAGACTAGACAGACAAGACTAGACAGACAAGACTAGACAGACAAGACTAGACAGACAAGACTAGACAGACAAGACTAGACAGACAAGACTAGACAGACAAGACTAGACAGACAAGACTAGACAGACAAGACTAGACAGACAAGACTAGACAGACAAGACTAGACAGACAAGACTAGACAGACAAGACTAGACAGACAAGACTAGACAGACAAGACTAGACAGACAAGACTAGACAGACAAGACTAGACAGACAAGACTAGACAGACAAGACTAGACAGACAAGACTAGACAGACAAGACTAGACAGACAAGACTAGACAGACAAGACTAGACAGACAAGACTAGACAGACAAGACTAGACAGACAAGACTAGACAGACAAGACTAGACAGACAAGACTAGACAGACAAGACTAGACAGACAAGACTAGACAGACAAGACTAGACAGACAAGACTAGACAGACAAGACTAGACAGACAAGACTAGACAGACAAGACTAGACAGACAAGACTAGACAGACAAGACTAGACAGACAAGACTAGACAGACAAGACTAGACAGACAAGACTAGACAGACAAGACTAGACAGACAAGACTAGACAGACAAGACTAGACAGACAAGACTAGACAGACAAGACTAGACAGACAAGACTAGACAGACAAGACTAGACAGACAAGACTAGACAGACAAGACTAGACAGACAAGACTAGACAGACAAGACTAGACAGACAAGACTAGACAGACAAGACTAGACAGACAAGACTAGACAGACAAGACTAGACAGACAAGACTAGACAGACAAGACTAGACAGACAAGACTAGACAGACAAGACTAGACAGACAAGACTAGACAGACAAGACTAGACAGACAAGACTAGACAGACAAGACTAGACAGACAAGACTAGACAGACAAGACTAGACAGACAAGACTAGACAGACAAGACTAGACAGACAAGACTAGACAGACAAGACTAGACAGACAAGACTAGACAGACAAGACTAGACAGACAAGACTAGACAGACAAGACTAGACAGACAAGACTAGACAGACAAGACTAGACAGACAAGACTAGACAGACAAGACTAGACAGACAAGACTAGACAGACAAGACTAGACAGACAAGACTAGACAGACAAGACTAGACAGACAAGACTAGACAGACAAGACTAGACAGACAAGACTAGACAGACAAGACTAGACAGACAAGACTAGACAGACAAGACTAGACAGACAAGACTAGACAGACAAGACTAGACAGACAAGACTAGACAGACAAGACTAGACAGACAAGACTAGACAGACAAGACTAGACAGACAAGACTAGACAGACAAGACTAGACAGACAAGACTAGACAGACAAGACTAGACAGACAAGACTAGACAGACAAGACTAGACAGACAAGACTAGACAGACAAGACTAGACAGACAAGACTAGACAGACAAGACTAGACAGACAAGACTAGACAGACAAGACTAGACAGACAAGACTAGACAGACAAGACTAGACAGACAAGACTAGACAGACAAGACTAGACAGACAAGACTAGACAGACAAGACTAGACAGACAAGACTAGACAGACAAGACTAGACAGACAAGACTAGACAGACAAGACTAGACAGACAAGACTAGACAGACAAGACTAGACAGACAAGACTAGACAGACAAGACTAGACAGACAAGACTAGACAGACAAGACTAGACAGACAAGACTAGACAGACAAGACTAGACAGACAAGACTAGACAGACAAGACTAGACAGACAAGACTAGACAGACAAGACTAGACAGACAAGACTAGACAGACAAGACTAGACAGACAAGACTAGACAGACAAGACTAGACTAGACAAGACTAGACAGACAAGACTAGACAGACAAAACTAGACAGACAAGACTAGACAGACAAGACTAGACAGACAAGACTAGACAGACAAGACTAGACAGACAAGACTAGACAGACAAGACTAGACAGACAAGACTAGACAGACAAGACTAGACAGACAAGACTAGACAGACAAGACTAGACAGACAAGACTAGACAGACAAGACTAGACAGACAAGACTAGACAGACAAGACTAGACAGACAAGACTAGACAGACAAGACTAGACAGACAAGACTAGACAGACAAGACTAGACAGACAAGACTAGACAGACAAGACTAGACAGACAAGACTAGACAGACAAGACTAGACAGACAAGACTAGACAGACAAGACTAGACAGACAAGACTAGACAGACAAGACTAGACAGACAAGACTAGACAGACAAGACTAGACAGACAAGACTAGACAGACAAGACTAGACAGACAAGACTAGACAGACAAGACTAGACAGACAAGACTAGACAGACAAGACTAGACAGACAAGACTAGACAGACAAGACTAGACAGACAAGACTAGACAGACAAGACTAGACAGACAAGACTAGACAGACAAGACTAGACAGACAAGACTAGACAGACAAGACTAGACAGACAAGACTAGACAGACAAGACTAGACAGACAAGACTAGACAGACAAGACTAGACAGACAAGACTAGACAGACAAGACTAGACAGACAAGACTAGACAGACAAGACTAGACAGACAAGACTAGACAGACAAGACTAGACAGACAAGACTAGACAGACAAGACTAGACAGACAAGACTAGACAGACAAGACTAGACAGACAAGACTAGACAGACAAGACTAGACAGACAAGACTAGACAGACAAGAGACAAGACTAGACAGACAAGACTAGACAGACAAGACTAGACAGACAAGACTAGACAGACAAGACTAGACAGACAAGACTAGACAGACAAGACTAGACAGACAAGACTAGACAGACAAGACTAGACAGACAAGACTAGACAGACAAGACTAGACAGACAAGACTAGACAGACAAGACTAGACAGACAAGACTAGACAGACAAGACTAGACAGACAAGACTAGACAGACAAGACTAGACAGACAAGACTAGACAGACAAGACTAGACAGACAAGACTAGACAGACAAGACTAGACAGACAAGACTAGACAGACAAGACTAGACAGACAAGACTAGACAGACAAGACTAGACAGACAAGACTAGACAGACAAGACTAGACAGACAAGACTAGACAGACAAGACTAGACAGACAAGACTAGACAGACAAGACTAGACAGACAAGACTAGACAGACAAGACTAGACAGACAAGACTAGACAGACAAGACTAGACAGACAAGACTAGACAGACAAGACTAGACAGACAAGACTAGACAGACAAGACTAGACAGACAAGACTAGACAGACAAGACTAGACAGACAAGACAGACAAGACTAGACAGACAAGACTAGACAGACAAGACTAGACAGACAAGACTAGACAGACAAGACTAGACAGACAAGACTAGACAGACAAGACTAGACAGACAAGACTAGACAGACAAGACTAGACAGACAAGACTAGACAGACAAGACTAGACAGACAAGACTAGACAGACAAGACTAGACAGACAAGACTAGACAGACAAGACTAGACAGACAAGACTAGACAGACAAGACTAGACAGACAAGACTAGACAGACAAGACTAGACAGACAAGACTAGACAGACAAGACTAGACAGACAAGACTAGACAGACAAGACTAGACAGACAAGACTAGACAGACAAGACTAGACAGACAAGACTAGACAGACAAGACTAGACAGACAAGACTAGACAGACAAGACTAGACAGACAAGACTAGACAGACAAGACTAGACAGACAAGACTAGACAGACAAGACTAGACAGACAAGACTAGACAGACAAGACTAGACAGACAAGACTAGACAGACAAGACTAGACAGACAAGACTAGACAGACAAGACTAGACAGACAAGACTAGACAGACAAGACTAGACAGACAAGACTAGACAGACAAGACTAGACAGACAAGACTAGACAGACAAGACTAGACAGACAAGACTAGACAGACAAGACTAGACAGACAAGACTAGACAGACAAGACTAGACAGACAAGACTAGACAGACAAGACTAGACAGACAAGACTAGACAGACAAGACTAGACAGACAAGACTAGACAGACAAGACTAGACAGACAAGACTAGACAGACAAGACTAGACAGACAAGACTAGACAGACAAGACTAGACAGACAAGACTAGACAGACAAGACTAGACAGACAAGACTAGACAGACAAGACTAGACAGACAAGACTAGACAGACAAGACTAGACAGACAAGACTAGACAGACAAGACTAGACAGACAAGACTAGACAGACAAGACTAGACAGACAAGACTAGACAGACAAGACTAGACAGACAAGACTAGACAGACAAGACTAGACAGACAAGACTAGACAGACAAGACTAGACAGACAAGACTAGACAGACAAGACTAGACAGACAAGACTAGACAGACAAGACTAGACAGACAAGACTAGACAGACAAGACTAGACAGACAAGACTAGACAGACAAGACTAGACAGACAAGACTAGACAGACAAGACTAGACAGACAAGACTAGACAGACAAGACTAGACAGACAAGACTAGACAGACAAGACTAGACAGACAAGACTAGACAGACAAGACTAGACAGACAAGACTAGACAGACAAGACTAGACAGACAAGACTAGACAGACAAGACTAGACAGACAAGACTAGACAGACAAGACTAGACAGACAAGACTAGACAGACAAGACTAGACAGACAAGACTAGACAGACAAGACTAGACAGACAAGACTAGACAGACAAGACTAGACAGACAAGACTAGACAGACAAGACTAGACAGACAAGACTAGACAGACAAGACTAGACAGACAAGACTAGACAGACAAGACTAGACAGACAAGACTAGACAGACAAGACTAGACAGACAAGACTAGACAGACAAGACTAGACAGACAAGACTAGACAGACAAGACTAGACAGACAAGACTAGACAGACAAGACTAGACAGACAAGACTAGACAGACAAGACTAGACAGACAAGACTAGACAGACAAGACTAGACAGACAAGACTAGACAGACAAGACTAGACAGACAAGACTAGACAGACAAGACTAGACAATCGAAACGAGTAAGGGACAATAAAAATAACAGTAAGGAAACAATTGACAATCGAAACGAGTAAGGGACAATAAAAATAACAGTAAGGAAACAATTGGTACAAAACACCACCACCCACCTGAAGTAATGCTCACGCAGTTCCGGGTGGAGTGTAGTGTAGAGACAGAGGAGGGGGTTTAGTGGGTATGCTGGTCACGAAGAACTCGATCAGAGAGCCCCACACTACACGGGTTTGAATATCCGGTGTGCAACAATGCATTCCCCCTCCTCTCTGAAAAAAAAAAAAAAAAAAAAAAGACAAGACTAGACAGACAAGACTAGACAGACAAGACTAGACAGACAAGACTAGACAGACAAGACTAGACAGACAAGACTAGACAGACAAGACTAGACAGACAAGACTAGACAGACAAGACTAGACAGACAAGACTAGACAGACAAGACTAGACAGACAAGACTAGACAGACAAGACTAGACAGACAAGACTAGACAGACAAGACTAGACAGACAAGACTAGACAGACAAGACTAGACAGACAAGACTAGACAGACAAGACTAGACAGACAAGACTAGACAGACAAGACTAGACAGACAAGACTAGACAGACAAGACTAGACAGACAAGACTAGACAGACAAGACTAGACAGACAAGACTAGAC
The DNA here is from genome assembly GCA_944588485.1 of Phosphuga atrata. Lineage (NCBI taxonomy): Eukaryota > Metazoa > Arthropoda > Insecta > Coleoptera > Silphidae > Phosphuga > Phosphuga atrata. The sequence continues at coordinate 19,335 of CALYMW010000530.1, forward strand.
AGACAAGACTAGACAGACAAGACTAGACAGACAAGACTAGACAGACAAGACTAGACAGACAAGACTAGACAGACAAGACTAGACAGACAAGACTAGACAGACAAGACTAGACAGACAAGACTAGACAGACAAGACTAGACAGACAAGACTAGACAGACAAGACTAGACAGACAAGACTAGACAGACAAGACTAGACAGACAAGACTAGACAGACAAGACTAGACAGACAAGACTAGACAGACAAGACTAGACAGACAAGACTAGACAGACAAGACTAGACAGACAAGACTAGACAGACAAGACTAGACAGACAAGACTAGACAGACAAGACTAGACAGACAAGACTAGACAGACAAGACTAGACAGACAAGACTAGACAGACAAGACTAGACAGACAAGACTAGACAGACAAGACTAGACAGACAAGACTAGACAGACAAGACTAGACAGACAAGACTAGACAGACAAGACTAGACAGACAAGACTAGACAGACAAGACTAGACAGACAAGACTAGACAGACAAGACTAGACAGACAAGACTAGACAGACAAGACTAGACAGACAAGACTAGACAGACAAGACTAGACAGACAAGACTAGACAGACAAGACTAGACAGACAAGACTAGACAGACAAGACTAGACAGACAAGACTAGACAGACAAGACTAGACAGACAAGACTAGACAGACAAGACTAGACAGACAAGACTAGACAGACAAGACTAGACAGACAAGACTAGACAGACAAGACTAGACAGACAAGACTAGACAGACAAGACTAGACAGACAAGACTAGACAGACAAGACTAGACAGACAAGACTAGACAGACAAGACTAGACAGACAAGACTAGACAGACAAGACTAGACAGACAAGACTAGACAGACAAGACTAGACAGACAAGACTAGACAGACAAGACTAGACAGACAAGACTAGACAGACAAGACTAGACAGACAAGACTAGACAGACAAGACTAGACAGACAAGACTAGACAGACAAGACTAGACAGACAAGACTAGACAGACAAGACTAGACAGACAAGACTAGACAGACAAGACTAGACAGACAAGACTAGACAGACAAGACTAGACAGACAAGACTAGACAGACAAGACTAGACAGACAAGACTAGACAGACAAGACTAGACAGACAAGACTAGACAGACAAGACTAGACAGACAAGACTAGACAGACAAGACTAGACAGACAAGACTAGACAGACAAGACTAGACAGACAAGACTAGACAGACAAGACTAGACAGACAAGACTAGACAGACAAGACTAGACAGACAAGACTAGACAGACAAGACTAGACAGACAAGACTAGACAGACAAGACTAGACAGACAAGACTAGACAGACAAGACTAGACAGACAAGACTAGACAGACAAGACTAGACAGACAAGACTAGACAGACAAGACTAGACAGACAAGACTAGACAGACAAGACTAGACAGACAAGACTAGACAGACAAGACTAGACAGACAAGACTAGACAGACAAGACTAGACAGACAAGACTAGACAGACAAGACTAGACAGACAAGACTAGACAGACAAGACTAGACAGACAAGACTAGACAGACAAGACTAGACAGACAAGACTAGACAGACAAGACTAGACAGACAAGACTAGACAGACAAGACTAGACAGACAAGACTAGACAGACAAGACTAGACAGACAAGACTAGACAGACAAGACTAGACAGACAAGACTAGACAGACAAGACTAGACAGACAAGACTAGACAGACAAGACTAGACAGACAAGACTAGACAGACAAGACTAGACAGACAAGACTAGACAGACAAGACTAGACAGACAAGACTAGACAGACAAGACTAGACAGACAAGACTAGACAGACAAGACTAGACAGACAAGACTAGACAGACAAGACTAGACAGACAAGACTAGACAGACAAGACTAGACAGACAAGACTAGACAGACAAGACTAGACAGACAAGACTAGACAGACAAGACTAGACAGACAAGACTAGACAGACAAGACTAGACAGACAAGACTAGACAGACAAGACTAGACAGACAAGACTAGACAGACAAGACTAGACAGACAAGACTAGACAGACAAGACTAGACAGACAAGACTAGACAGACAAGACTAGACAGACAAGACTAGACAGACAAGACTAGACAGACAAGACTAGACAGACAAGACTAGACAGACAAGACTAGACAGACAAGACTAGACAGACAAGACTAGACAGACAAGACTAGACAGACAAGACTAGACAGACAAGACTAGACAGACAAGACTAGACAGACAAGACTAGACAGACAAGACTAGACAGACAAGACTAGACAGACAAGACTAGACAGACAAGACTAGACAGACAAGACTAGACAGACAAGACTAGACAGACAAGACTAGACAGACAAGACTAGACAGACAAGACTAGACAGACAAGACTAGACAGACAAGACTAGACAGACAAGACTAGACAGACAAGACTAGACAGACAAGACTAGACAGACAAGACTAGACAGACAAGACTAGACAGACAAGACTAGACAGACAAGACTAGACAGACAAGACTAGACAGACAAGACTAGACAGACAAGACTAGACAGACAAGACTAGACAGACAAGACTAGACAGACAAGACTAGACAGACAAGACTAGACAGACAAGACTAGACAGACAAGACTAGACAGACAAGACTAGACAGACAAGACTAGACAGACAAGACTAGACAGACAAGACTAGACAGACAAGACTAGACAGACAAGACTAGACAGACAAGACTAGACAGACAAGACTAGACAGACAAGACTAGACAGACAAGACTAGACAGACAAGACTAGACAGACAAGACTAGACAGACAAGACTAGACAGACAAGACTAGACAGACAAGACTAGACAGACAAGACTAGACAGACAAGACTAGACAGACAAGACTAGACAGACAAGACTAGACAGACAAGACTAGACAGACAAGACTAGACAGACAAGACTAGACAGACAAGACTAGACAGACAAGACTAGACAGACAAGACTAGACAGACAAGACTAGACAGACAAGACTAGACAGACAAGACTAGACAGACAAGACTAGACAGACAAGACTAGACAGACAAGACTAGACAGACAAGACTAGACAGACAAGACTAGACAGACAAGACTAGACAGACAAGACTAGACAGACAAGACTAGACAGACAAGACTAGACAGACAAGACTAGACAGACAAGACTAGACAGACAAGACTAGACAGACAAGACTAGACAGACAAGACTAGACAGACAAGACTAGACAGACAAGACTAGACAGACAAGACTAGACAGACAAGACTAGACAGACAAGACTAGACAGACAAGACTAGACAGACAAGACTAGACAGACAAGACTAGACAGACAAGACTAGACAGACAAGACTAGACAGACAAGACTAGACAGACAAGACTAGACAGACAAGACTAGACAGACAAGACTAGACAGACAAGACTAGACAGACAAGACTAGACAGACAAGACTAGACAGACAAGACTAGACAGACAAGACTAGACAGACAAGACTAGACAGACAAGACTAGACAGACAAGACTAGACAGACAAGACTAGACAGACAAGACTAGACAGACAAGACTAGACAGACAAGACTAGACAGACAAGACTAGACAGACAAGACTAGACAGACAAGACTAGACAGACAAGACTAGACAGACAAGACTAGACAGACAAGACTAGACAGACAAGACTAGACAGACAAGACTAGACAGACAAGACTAGACAGACAAGACTAGACAGACAAGACTAGACAGACAAGACTAGACAGACAAGACTAGACAGACAAGACTAGACAGACAAGACTAGACAGACAAGACTAGACAGACAAGACTAGACAGACAAGACTAGACAGACAAGACTAGACAGACAAGACTAGACAGACAAGACTAGACAGACAAGACTAGACAGACAAGACTAGACAGACAAGACTAGACAGACAAGACTAGACAGACAAGACTAGACAGACAAGACTAGACAGACAAGACTAGACAGACAAGACTAGACAGACAAGACTAGACAGACAAGACTAGACAGACAAGACTAGACAGACAAGACTAGACAGACAAGACTAGACAGACAAGACTAGACAGACAAGACTAGACAGACAAGACTAGACAGACAAGACTAGACAGACAAGACTAGACAGACAAGACTAGACAGACAAGACTAGACAGACAAGACTAGACAGACAAGACTAGACAGACAAGACTAGACAGACAAGACTAGACAGACAAGACTAGACAGACAAGACTAGACAGACAAGACTAGACAGACAAGACTAGACAGACAAGACTAGACAGACAAGACTAGACAGACAAGACTAGACAGACAAGACTAGACAGACAAGACTAGACAGACAAGACTAGACAGACAAGACTAGACAGACAAGACTAGACAGACAAGACTAGACAGACAAGACTAGACAGACAAGACTAGACAGACAAGACTAGACAGACAAGACTAGACAGACAAGACTAGACAGACAAGACTAGACAGACAAGACTAGACAGACAAGACTAGACAGACAAGACTAGACAGACAAGACTAGACAGACAAGACTAGACAGACAAGACTAGACAGACAAGACTAGACAGACAAGACTAGACAGACAAGACTAGACAGACAAGACTAGACAGACAAGACTAGACAGACAAGACTAGACAGACAAGACTAGACAGACAAGACTAGACAGACAAGACTAGACAGACAAGACTAGACAGACAAGACTAGACAGACAAGACTAGACAGACAAGACTAGACAGACAAGACTAGACAGACAAGACTAGACAGACAAGACTAGACAGACAAGACTAGACAGACAAGACTAGACAGACAAGACTAGACAGACAAGACTAGACAGACAAGACTAGACAGACAAGACTAGACAGACAAGACTAGACAGACAAGACTAGACAGACAAGACTAGACAGACAAGACTAGACAGACAAGACTAGACAGACAAGACTAGACAGACAAGACTAGACAGACAAGACTAGACAGACAAGACTAGACAGACAAGACTAGACAGACAAGACTAGACAGACAAGACTAGACAGACAAGACTAGACAGACAAGACTAGACAGACAAGACTAGACAGACAAGACTAGACAGACAAGACTAGACAGACAAGACTAGACAGACAAGACTAGACAGACAAGACTAGACAGACAAGACTAGACAGACAAGACTAGACAGACAAGACTAGACAGACAAGACTAGACAGACAAGACTAGACAGACAAGACTAGACAGACAAGACTAGACAGACAAGACTAGACAGACAAGACTAGACAGACAAGACTAGACAGACAAGACTAGACAGACAAGACTAGACAGACAAGACTAGACAGACAAGACTAGACAGACAAGACTAGACAGACAAGACTAGACAGACAAGACTAGACAGACAAGACTAGACAGACAAGACTAGACAGACAAGACTAGACAGACAAGACTAGACAGACAAGACTAGACAGACAAGACTAGACAGACAAGACTAGACAGACAAGACTAGACAGACAAGACTAGACAGACAAGACTAGACAGACAAGACTAGACAGACAAGACTAGACAGACAAGACTAGACAGACAAGACTAGACAGACAAGACTAGACAGACAAGACTAGACAGACAAGACTAGACAGACAAGACTAGACAGACAAGACTAGACAGACAAGACTAGACAGACAAGACTAGACAGACAAGACTAGACAGACAAGACTAGACAGACAAGACTAGACAGACAAGACTAGACAGACAAGACTAGACAGACAAGACTAGACAGACAAGACTAGACAGACAAGACTAGACAGACAAGACTAGACAGACAAGACTAGACAGACAAGACTAGACAGACAAGACTAGACAGACAAGACTAGACAGACAAGACTAGACAGACAAGACTAGACAGACAAGACTAGACAGACAAGACTAGACAGACAAGACTAGACAGACAAGACTAGACAGACAAGACTAGACAGACAAGACTAGACAGACAAGACTAGACAGACAAGACTAGACAGACAAGACTAGACAGACAAGACTAGACAGACAAGACTAGACAGACAAGACTAGACAGACAAGACTAGACAGACAAGACTAGACAGACAAGACTAGACAGACAAGACTAGACAGACAAGACTAGACAGACAAGACTAGACAGACAAGACTAGACAGACAAGACTAGACAGACAAGACTAGACAGACAAGACTAGACAGACAAGACTAGACAGACAAGACTAGACAGACAAGACTAGACAGACAAGACTAGACAGACAAGACTAGACAGACAAGACTAGACAGACAAGACTAGACAGACAAGACTAGACAGACAAGACTAGACAGACAAGACTAGACAGACAAGACTAGACAGACAAGACTAGACAGACAAGACTAGACAGACAAGACTAGACAGACAAGACTAGACAGACAAGACTAGACAGACAAGACTAGACAGACAAGACTAGACAGACAAGACTAGACAGACAAGACTAGACAGACAAGACTAGACAGACAAGACTAGACAGACAAGACTAGACAGACAAGACTAGACAGACAAGACTAGACAGACAAGACTAGACAGACAAGACTAGACAGACAAGACTAGACAGACAAGACTAGACAGACAAGACTAGACAATCGAAACGAGTAAGGGACAATAAAAATAACAGTAAGGAAACAATTGGTACAAACACCACCACCCACCTGAAGTAATGCTCACGCAGTTCCGGGTGGAGTGTAGTGTAGAGACAGAGGAGGGGGTTTAGTGGGTATGCTGGTCACGAAGAACTCGATCAGAGAGCCCCACACTACACGGGTTTGAATATCCGGTGTGCAACAATGCATTCCCCCTCCTCTCTGAAAAAAAAAAAAAAAAAAAAAAAGACAAGACTAGACAGACAAGACTAGACAGACAAGACTAGACAGACAAGACTAGACAGACAAGACTAGACAGACAAGACTAGACAGACAAGACTAGACAGACAAGACTAGACAGACAAGACTAGACAGACAAGACTAGACAGACAAGACTAGACAGACAAGACTAGACAGACAAGACTAGACAGACAAGACTAGACAGACAAGACTAGACAGACAAGACTAGACAGACAAGACTAGACAGACAAGACTAGACAGACAAGACTAGACAGACAAGACTAGACAGACAAGACTAGACAGACAAGACTAGACAGACAAGACTAGACAGACAAGACTAGACAGACAAGACTAGACAGACAAGACTAGACAGACAAGACTAGACAGACAAGACTAGACAGACAAGACTAGACAGACAAGACTAGACAGACAAGACTAGACAGACAAGACTAGACAGACAAGACTAGACAGACAAGACTAGACAGACAAGACTAGACAGACAAGACTAGACAGACAAGACTAGACAGACAAGACTAGACAGACAAGACTAGACAGACAAGACTAGACAGACAAGACTAGACAGACAAGACTAGACAGACAAGACTAGACAGACAAGACTAGACAGACAAGACTAGACAGACAAGACTAGACAGACAAGACTAGACAGACAAGACTAGACAGACAAGACTAGACAGACAAGACTAGACAGACAAGACTAGACAGACAAGACTAGACAGACAAGACTAGACAGACAAGACTAGACAGACAAGACTAGACAGACAAGACTAGACAGACAAGACTAGACAGACAAGACTAGACAGACAAGACTAGACAGACAAGACTAGACAGACAAGACTAGACAGACAAGACTAGACAGACAAGACTAGACAGACAAGACTAGACAGACAAGACTAGACAGACAAGACTAGACAGACAAGACTAGACAGACAAGACTAGACAGACAAGACTAGACAGACAAGACTAGACAGACAAGACTAGACAGACAAGACTAGACAGACAAGACTAGACAGACAAGACTAGACAGACAAGACTAGACAGACAAGACTAGACAGACAAGACTAGACAGACAAGACTAGACAGACAAGACTAGACAGACAAGACTAGACAGACAAGACTAGACAGACAAGACTAGACAGACAAGACTAGACAGACAAGACTAGACAGACAAGACTAGACAGACAAGACTAGACAGACAAGACTAGACAGACAAGACTAGACAGACAAGACTAGACAGACAAGACTAGACAGACAAGACTAGACAGACAAGACTAGACAGACAAGACTAGACAGACAAGACTAGACAGACAAGACTAGACAGACAAGACTAGACAGACAAGACTAGACAGACAAGACTAGACAGACAAGACTAGACAGACAAGACTAGACAGACAAGACTAGACAGACAAGACTAGACAGACAAGACTAGACAGACAAGACTAGACAGACAAGACTAGACAGACAAGACTAGACAGACAAGACTAGACAGACAAGACTAGACAGACAAGACTAGACAGACAAGACTAGACAGACAAGACTAGACAGACAAGACTAGACAGACAAGACTAGACAGACAAGACTAGACAGACAAGACTAGACAGACAAGACTAGACAGACAAGACTAGACAGACAAGACTAGACAGACAAGACTAGACAGACAAGACTAGACAGACAAGACTAGACAGACAAGACTAGACAGACAAGACTAGACAGACAAGACTAGACAGACAAGACTAGACAGACAAGACTAGACAGACAAGACTAGACAGACAAGACTAGACAGACAAGACTAGACAGACAAGACTAGACAGACAAGACTAGACAGACAAGACTAGACAGACAAGACTAGACAGACAAGACTAGACAGACAAGACTAGACAGACAAGACTAGACAGACAAGACTAGACAGACAAGACTAGACAGACAAGACTAGACAGACAAGACTAGACAGACAAGACTAGACAGACAAGACTAGACAGACAAGACTAGACAGACAAGACTAGACAGACAAGACTAGACAGACAAGACTAGACAGACAAGACTAGACAGACAAGACTAGACAGACAAGACTAGACAGACAAGACTAGACAGACAAGACTAGACAGACAAGACTAGACAGACAAGACTAGACAGACAAGACTAGACAGACAAGACTAGACAGACAAGACTAGACAGACAAGACTAGACAGACAAGACTAGACAGACAAGACTAGACAGACAAGACTAGACAGACAAGACTAGACAGACAAGACTAGACAGACAAGACTAGACAGACAAGACTAGACAGACAAGACTAGACAGACAAGACTAGACAGACAAGACTAGACAGACAAGACTAGACAGACAAGACTAGACAGACAAGACTAGACAGACAAGACTAGACAGACAAGACTAGACAGACAAGACTAGACAGACAAGACTAGACAGACAAGACTAGACAGACAAGACTAGACAGACAAGACTAGACAGACAAGACTAGACAGACAAGACTAGACAGACAAGACTAGACAGACAAGACTAGACAGACAAGACTAGACAGACAAGACTAGACAGACAAGACTAGACAGACAAGACTAGACAGACAAGACTAGACAGACAAGACTAGACAGACAAGACTAGACAGACAAGACTAGACAGACAAGACTAGACAGACAAGACTAGACAGACAAGACTAGACAGACAAGACTAGACAGACAAGACTAGACAGACAAGACTAGACAGACAAGACTAGACAGACAAGACTAGACAGACAAGACTAGACAGACAAGACTAGACAGACAAGACTAGACAGACAAGACTAGACAGACAAGACTAGACAGACAAGACTAGACAGACAAGACTAGACAGACAAGACTAGACAGACAAGACTAGACAGACAAGACTAGACAGACAAGACTAGACAGACAAGACTAGACAGACAAGACTAGACAGACAAGACTAGACAGACAAGACTAGACAGACAAGACTAGACAGACAAGACTAGACAGACAAGACTAGACAGACAAGACTAGACAGACAAGACTAGACAGACAAGACTAGACAGACAAGACTAGACAGACAAGACTAGACAGACAAGACTAGACAGACAAGACTAGACAGACAAGACTAGACAGACAAGACTAGACAGACAAGACTAGACAGACAAGACTAGACAGACAAGACTAGACAGACAAGACTAGACAGACAAGACTAGACAGACAAGACTAGACAGACAAGACTAGACAGACAAGACTAGACAGACAAGACTAGACAGACAAGACTAGACAGACAAGACTAGACAGACAAGACTAGACAGACAAGACTAGACAGACAAGACTAGACAGACAAGACTAGACAGACAAGACTAGACAGACAAGACTAGACAGACAAGACTAGACAGACAAGACTAGACAGACAAGACTAGACAGACAAGACTAGACAGACAAGACTAGACAGACAAGACTAGACAGACAAGACTAGACAGACAAGACTAGACAGACAAGACTAGACAGACAAGACTAGACAGACAAGACTAGACAGACAAGACTAGACAGACAAGACTAGACAGACAAGACTAGACAGACAGAAGACAAGACTAGACAGACAAGACTAGACAGACAAGACTAGACAGACAAGACTAGACAGACAAGACTAGACAGACAAGACTAGACAGACAAGACTAGACAGACAAGACTAGACAGACAAGACTAGACAGACAAGACTAGACAGACAAGACTAGACAGACAAGACTAGACAGACAAGACTAGACAGACAAGACTAGACAGACAAGACTAGACAGACAAGACTAGACAGACAAGACTAGACAGACAAGACTAGACAGACAAGACTAGACAGACAAGACTAGACAGACAAGACTAGACAGACAAGACTAGACAGACAAGACTAGACAGACAAGACTAGACAGACAAGACTAGACAGACAAGACTAGACAGACAAGACTAGACAGACAAGACTAGACAGACAAGACTAGACAGACAAGACTAGACAGACAAGACTAGACAGACAAGACTAGACAGACAAGACTAGACAGACAAGACTAGACAGACAAGACTAGACAGACAAGACTAGACAGACAAGACTAGACAGACAAGACTAGACAGACAAGACTAGACAGACAAGACTAGACAGACAAGACTAGACAGACAAGACTAGACAGACAAGACTAGACAGACAAGACTAGACAGACAAGACTAGACAGACAAGACTAGACAGACAAGGACTAGACAGACAAGACTAGACAGACAAGACTAGACAGACAAGACTAGACAGACAAGACTAGACAGACAAGACTAGACAGACAAGACTAGACAGACAAGACTAGACAGACAAGACTAGACAGACAAGACTAGACAGACAAGACTAGACAGACAAGACTAGACAGACAAGACTAGACAGACAAGACTAGACAGACAAGACTAGACAGACAAGACTAGACAGACAAGACTAGACAGACAAGACTAGACAGACAAGACTAGACAGACAAGACTAGACAGACAAGACTAGACAGACAAGACTAGACAGACAAGACTAGACAGACAAGACTAGACAGACAAGACTAGACAGACAAGACTAGACAGACAAGACTAGACAGACAAGACTAGACAGACAAGACTAGACAGACAAGACTAGACAGACAAGACTAGACAGACAAGACTAGACAGACAAGACTAGACAGACAAGACTAGACAGACAAGACTAGACAGACAAGACTAGACAGACAAGACTAGACAGACAAGACTAGACAGACAAGACTAGACAGACAAGACTAGACAGACAAGACTAGACAGACAAGACTAGACAGACAAGACTAGACAGACAAGACTAGACAGACAAGACTAGACAGACAAGACTAGACAGACAAGACTAGACAGACAAGACTAGACAGACAAGACTAGACAGACAAGACTAGACAGACAAGACTAGACAGACAAGACTAGACAGACAAGACTAGACAGACAAGACAGACAGACAAGACTAGACAGACAAGACTAGACAGACAAGACTAGACAGACAAGACTAGACAGACAAGACTAGACAGACAAGACTAGACAGACAAGACTAGACAGACAAGACTAGACAGACAAGACTAGACAGACAAGACTAGACAGACAAGACTAGACAGACAAGACTAGACAGACAAGACTAGACAGACAAGACTAGACAGACAAGACTAGACAGACAAGACTAGACAGACAAGACTAGACAGACAAGACTAGACAGACAAGACTAGACAGACAAGACTAGACAGACAAGACTAGACAGACAAGACTAGACAGACAAGACTAGACAGACAAGACTAGACAGACAAGACTAGACAGACAAGACTAGACAGACAAGACTAGACAGACAAGACTAGACAGACAAGACTAGACAGACAAGACTAGACAGACAAGACTAGACAGACAAGACTAGACAGACAAGACTAGACAGACAAGACTAGACAGACAAGACTAGACAGACAAGACTAGACAGACAAGACTAGACAGACAAGACTAGACAGACAAGACTAGACAGACAAGACTAGACAGACAAGACTAGACAGACAAGACTAGACAGACAAGACTAGACAGACAAGACTAGACAGACAAGACTAGACAGACAAGACTAGACAGACAAGACTAGACAGACAAGACTAGACAGACAAGACTAGACAGACAAGACTAGACAGACAAGACTAGACAGACAAGACTAGACAGACAAGACTAGACAGACAAGACTAGACAGACAAGACTAGACAGACAAGACTAGACAGACAAGACTAGACAGACAAGACTAGACAGACAAGACTAGACAGACAAGACTAGACAGACAAGACTAGACAGACAAGACTAGACAGACAAGACTAGACAGACAAGACTAGACAGACAAGACTAGACAGACAAGACTAGACAGACAAGACTAGACAGACAAGACTAGACAGACAAGACTAGACAGACAAGACTAGACAGACAAGACTAGACAGACAAGACTAGACAGACAAGACTAGACAGACAAGACTAGACAGACAAGACTAGACAGACAAGACTAGACAGACAAGACTAGACAGACAAGACTAGACAGACAAGACTAGACAGACAAGACTAGACAGACAAGACTAGACAGACAAGACTAGACAGACAAGACTAGACAGACAAGACTAGACAGACAAGACTAGACAGACAAGACTAGACAGACAAGACTAGACAGACAAGACTAGACAGACAAGACTAGACAGACAAGACTAGACAGACAAGACTAGACAGACAAGACTAGACAGACAAGACTAGACAGACAAGACTAGACAGACAAGACTAGACAGACAAGACTAGACAGACAAGACTAGACAGACAAGACTAGACAGACAAGACTAGACAGACAAGACTAGACAGACAAGACTAGACAGACAAGACTAGACAGACAAGACTAGACAGACAAGACTAGACAGACAAGACTAGACAGACAAGACTAGACAGACAAGACTAGACAGACAAGACTAGACAGACAAGACTAGACAGACAAGACTAGACAGACAAGACTAGACAGACAAGACTAGACAGACAAGACTAGACAGACAAGACTAGACAGACAAGACTAGACAGACAAGACTAGACAGACAAGACTAGACAGACAAGACTAGACAGACAAGACTAGACAGACAAGACTAGACAGACAAGACTAGACAGACAAGACTAGACAGACAAGACTAGACAGACAAGACTAGACAGACAAGACTAGACAGACAAGACTAGACAGACAAGACTAGACAGACAAGACTAGACAGACAAGACTAGACAGACAAGACTAGACAGACAAGACTAGACAGACAAGACTAGACAGACAAGACTAGACAGACAAGACTAGACAGACAAGACTAGACAGACAAGACTAGACAGACAAGACTAGACAGACAAGACTAGACAGACAAGACTAGACAGACAAGACTAGACAGACAAGACTAGACAGACAAGACTAGACAGACAAGACTAGACAGACAAGACTAGACAGACAAGACTAGACAGACAAGACTAGACAGACAAGACTAGACAGACAAGACTAGACAGACAAGACTAGACAGACAAGACTAGACAGACAAGACTAGACAGACAAGACTAGACAGACAAGACTAGACAGACAAGACTAGACAGACAAGACTAGACAGACAAGACTAGACAGACAAGACTAGACAGACAAGACTAGACAGACAAGACTAGACAGACAAGACTAGACAGACAAGACTAGACAGACAAGACTAGACAGACAAGACTAGACAGACAAGACTAGACAGACAAGACTAGACAGACAAGACTAGACAGACAAGACTAGACAGACAAGACTAGACAGACAAGACTAGGACAGACAAGACTAGACAGACAAGACTAGACAGACAAGACTAGACAGACAAGACTAGACAGACAAGACTAGACAGACAAGACTAGACAGACAAGACTAGACAGACAAGACTAGACAGACAAGACTAGACAGACAAGACTAGACAGACAAGACTAGACAGACAAGACTAGACAGACAAGACTAGACAGACAAGACTAGACAGACAAGACTAGACAGACAAGACTAGACAGACAAGACTAGACAGACAAGACTAGACAGACAAGACTAGACAGACAAGACTAGACAGACAAGACTAGACAGACAAGACTAGACAGACAAGACTAGACAGACAAGACTAGACAGACAAGACTAGACAGACAAGACTAGACAGACAAGACTAGACAGACAAGACTAGACAGACAAGACTAGACAGACAAGACTAGACAGACAAGACTAGACAGACAAGACTAGACAGACAAGACTAGACAGACAAGACTAGACAGACAAGACTAGACAGACAAGACTAGACAGACAAGACTAGACAGACAAGACTAGACAGACAAGACTAGACAGACAAGACTAGACAGACAAGACTAGACAGACAAGACTAGACAGACAAGACTAGACAGACAAGACTAGACAGACAAGACTAGACAGACAAGACTAGACAGACAAGACTAGACAGACAAGACTAGACAGACAAGACTAGACAGACAAGACTAGACAGACAAGACTAGACAGACAAGACTAGACAGACAAGACTAGACAGACAAGACTAGACAGACAAGACTAGACAGACAAGACTAGACAGACAAGACTAGACAGACAAGACTAGACAGACAAGACTAGACAGACAAGACTAGACAGACAAGACTAGACAGACAAGACTAGACAGACAAGACTAGACAGACAAGACTAGACAGACAAGACTAGACAGACAAGACTAGACAGACAAGACTAGACAGACAAGACTAGACAGACAAGACTAGACAGACAAGACTAGACAGACAAGACTAGACAGACAAGACTAGACAGACAAGACTAGACAGACAAGACTAGACAGACAAGACTAGACAGACAAGACTAGACAGACAAGACTAGACAGACAAGACTAGACAGACAAGACTAGACAGACAAGACTAGACAGACAAGACTAGACAGACAAGACTAGACAGACAAGACTAGACAGACAAGACTAGACAGACAAGACTAGACAGACAAGACTAGACAGACAAGACTAGACAGACAAGACTAGACAGACAAGACTAGACAGACAAGACTAGACAGACAAGACTAGACAGACAAGACTAGACAGACAAGACTAGACAGACAAGACTAGACAGACAAGACTAGACAGACAAGACTAGACAGACAAGACTAGACAGACAAGACTAGACAGACAAGACTAGACAGACAAGACTAGACAGACAAGACTAGACAGACAAGACTAGACAGACAAGACTAGACAGACAAGACTAGACAGACAAGACTAGACAGACAAGACTAGACAGACAAGACTAGACAGACAAGACTAGACAGACAAGACTAGACAGACAAGACTAGACAGACAAGACTAGACAGACAAGACTAGACAGACAAGACTAGACAGACAAGACTAGACAGACAAGACTAGACAGACAAGACTAGACAGACAAGACTAGACAGACAAGACTAGACAGACAAGACTAGACAGACAAGACTAGACAGACAAGACTAGACAGACAAGACTAGACAGACAAGACTAGACAGACAAGACTAGACAGACAAGACTAGACAGACAAGACTAGACAGACAAGACTAGACAGACAAGACTAGACAGACAAGACTAGACAGACAAGACTAGACAGACAAGACTAGACAGACAAGACTAGACAGACAAGACTAGACAGACAAGACTAGACAGACAAGACTAGACAGACAAGACTAGACAGACAAGACTAGACAGACAAGACTAGACAGACAAGACTAGACAGACAAGACTAGACAGACAAGACTAGACAGACAAGACTAGACAGACAAGACTAGACAGACAAGACTAGACAGACAAGACTAGACAGACAAGACTAGACAGACAAGACTAGACAGACAAGACTAGACAGACAAGACTAGACAGACAAGACTAGACAGACAAGACTAGACAGACAAGACTAGACAGACAAGACTAGACAGACAAGACTAGACAGACAAGACTAGACAGACAAGACTAGACAGACAAGACTAGACAGACAAGACTAGACAGACAAGACTAGACAGACAAGACTAGACAGACAAGACTAGACAGACAAGACTAGACAGACAAGACTAGACAGACAAGACTAGACAGACAAGACTAGACAGACAAGACTAGACAGACAAGACTAGACAGACAAGACTAGACAGACAAGACTAGACAGACAAGACTAGACAGACAAGACTAGACAGACAAGACTAGACAGACAAGACTAGACAGACAAGACTAGACAGACAAGACTAGACAGACAAGACTAGACAGACAAGACTAGACAGACAAGACTAGACAGACAAGACTAGACAGACAAGACTAGACAGACAAGACTAGACAGACAAGACTAGACAGACAAGACTAGACAGACAAGACTAGACAGACAAGACTAGACAGACAAGACTAGACAGACAAGACTAGACAGACAGACTAGACTAGACAGACAAGACTAGACAGACAAGACTAGACAGACAAGACTAGACAGACAAGACTAGACAGACAAGACTAGACAGACAAGACTAGACAGACAAGACTAGACAGACAAGACTAGACAGACAAGACTAGACAGACAAGACTAGACAGACAAGACTAGACAGACAAGACTAGACAGACAAGACTAGACAGACAAGACTAGACAGACAAGACTAGACAGACAAGACTAGACAGACAAGACTAGACAGACAAGACTAGACAGACAAGACTAGACAGACAAGACTAGACAGACAAGACTAGACAGACAAGACTAGACAGACAAGACTAGACAGACAAGACTAGACAGACAAGACTAGACAGACAAGACTAGACAGACAAGACTAGACAGACAAGACTAGACAGACAAGACTAGACAGACAAGACTAGACAGACAAGACTAGACAGACAAGACTAGACAGACAAGACTAGACAGACAAGACTAGACAGACAAGACTAGACAGACAAGACTAGACAGACAAGACTAGACAGACAAGACTAGACAGACAAGACTAGACAGACAAGACTAGACAGACAAGACTAGACAGACAAGACTAGACAGACAAGACTAGACAGACAAGACTAGACAGACAAGACTAGACAGACAAGACTAGACAGACAAGACTAGACAGACAAGACTAGACAGACAAGACTAGACAGACAAGACTAGACAGACAAGACTAGACAGACAAGACTAGACAGACAAGACTAGACAGACAAGACTAGACAGACAAGACTAGACAGACAAGACTAGACAGACAAGACTAGACAGACAAGACTAGACAGACAAGACTAGACAGACAAGACTAGACAGACAAGACTAGACAGACAAGACTAGACAGACAAGACTAGACAGACAAGACTAGACAGACAAGACTAGACAGACAAGACTAGACAGACAAGACTAGACAGACAAGACTAGACAGACAAGACTAGACAGACAAGACTAGACAGACAAGACTAGACAGACAAGACTAGACAGACAAGACTAGACAGACAAGACTAGACAGACAAGACTAGACAGACAAGACTAGACAGACAAGACTAGACAGACAAGACTAGACAGACAAGACTAGACAGACAAGACTAGACAGACAAGACTAGACAGACAAGACTAGACAGACAAGACTAGACAGACAAGACTAGACAGACAAGACTAGACAGACAAGACTAGACAGACAAGACTAGACAGACAAGACTAGACAGACAAGACTAGACAGACAAGACTAGACAGACAAGACTAGACAGACAAGACTAGACAGACAAGACTAGACAGACAAGACTAGACAGACAAGACTAGACAGACAAGACTAGACAGACAAGACTAGACAGACAAGACTAGACAGACAAGACTAGACAGACAAGACTAGACAGACAAGACTAGACAGACAAGACTAGACAGACAAGACTAGACAGACAAGACTAGACAGACAAGACTAGACAGACAAGACTAGACAGACAAGACTAGACAGACAAGACTAGACAGACAAGACTAGACAGACAAGACTAGACAGACAAGACTAGACAGACAAGACTAGACAGACAAGACTAGACAGACAAGACTAGACAGACAAGACTAGACAGACAAGACTAGACAGACAAGACTAGACAGACAAGACTAGACAGACAAGACTAGACAGACAAGACTAGACAGACAAGACTAGACAGACAAGACTAGACAGACAAGACTAGACAGACAAGACTAGACAGACAAGACTAGACAGACAAGACTAGACAGACAAGACTAGACAGACAAGACTAGACAGACAAGACTAGACAGACAAGACTAGACAGACAAGACTAGACAGACAAGACTAGACAGACAAGACTAGACAGACAAGACTAGACAGACAAGACTAGACAGACAAGACTAGACAGACAAGACTAGACAGACAAGACTAGACAGACAAGACTAGACAGACAAGACTAGACAGACAAGACTAGACAGACAAGACTAGACAGACAAGACTAGACAGACAAGACTAGACAGACAAGACTAGACAGACAAGACTAGACAGACAAGACTAGACAGACAAGACTAGACAGACAAGACTAGACAGACAAGACTAGACAGACAAGACTAGACAGACAAGACTAGACAGACAAGACTAGACAGACAAGACTAGACAGACAAGACTAGACAGACAAGACTAGACAGACAAGACTAGACAGACAAGACTAGACAGACAAGACTAGACAGACAAGACTAGACAGACAAGACTAGACAGACAAGACTAGACAGACAAGACTAGACAGACAAGACTAGACAGACAAGACTAGACAGACAAGACTAGACAGACAAGACTAGACAGACAAGACTAGACAGACAAGACTAGACAGACAAGACTAGACAGACAAGACTAGACAGACAAGACTAGACAGACAAGACTAGACAGACAAGACTAGACAGACAAGACTAGACAGACAAGACTAGACAGACAAGACTAGACAGACAAGACTAGACAGACAAGACTAGACAGACAAGACTAGACAGACAAGACTAGACAGACAAGACTAGACAGACAAGACTAGACAGACAAGACTAGACAGACAAGACTAGACAGACAAGACTAGACAGACAAGACTAGACAGACAAGACTAGACAGACAAGACTAGACAGACAAGACTAGACAGACAAGACTAGACAGACAAGACTAGACAGACAAGACTAGACAGACAAGACTAGACAGACAAGACTAGACAGACAAGACTAGACAGACAAGACTAGACAGACAAGACTAGACAGACAAGACTAGACAGACAAGACTAGACAGACAAGACTAGACAGACAAGACTAGACAGACAAGACTAGACAGACAAGACTAGACAGACAAGACTAGACAGACAAGACTAGACAGACAAGACTAGACTGACAAGACTAGACAGACAAGACTAGACAGACACGACTAGACTGACAAGACTAGACAGACAAGACTAGACAGACAAGACTAGACAGACAAGACTAGACAGACAAGACTAGACAGACAAGACTAGACAGACAAGACTAGACAGACAAGACTAGACAGACAAGAGTAGACAGACAAGACTAGACAGACAAGACTAGACAGACAAGACTAGACAGACAAGACTAGACAGACAAGACTAGACAGACAAGACTAGACAGACAAGACTAGACAGACAAGACTAGACAGACAAGACTAGACAGACAAGACTAGACAGACAAGACTAGACAGACAAGACTAGACAGACAAGACTAGACAGACAAGACTAGACAGACAAGACTAGACAGACAAGACTAGACAGACAAGACTAGACAGACAAGACTAGACAGACAAGACTAGACAGACAAGACTAGACAGACAAGACTAGACAGACAAGACTAGACAGACAAGACTAGACAGACAAGACTAGACAGACAAGACTAGACAGACAAGACTAGACAGACAAGGACAAGACTAGACAGACAAGACTAGACAGACAAGACTAGACAGACAAGACTAGACAGACAAGACTAGACAGACAAGACTAGACAGACAAGACTAGACAGACAAGACTAGACAGACAAGACTAGACAGACAAGACTAGACAGACAAGACCAGACAGACAAGACTAGACAGACAAGACTAGACAGACAAGACTAGACAGACAAGACTAGACAGACAAGACTAGACAGACAAGACTAGACAGACAAGACTAGACAGACAAGACTAGACAGACAAGACTAGACAGACAAGACTAGACAGACAAGACTAGACAGACAAGACTAGACAGACAAGACTAGACAGACAAGACTAGACAGACAAGACTAGACAGACAAGACTAGACAGACAAGACTAGACAGACAAGACTAGACAGACAAGACTAGACAGACAAGACTAGACAGACAAGACTAGACAGACAAGACTAGACAGACAAGACTAGACAGACAAGACTAGACAGACAAGACTAGACAGACAAGACTAGACAGACAAGACTAGACAGACAAGACTAGACAGACAAGACTAGACAGACAAGACTAGACAGACAAGACTAGACAGACAAGACTAGACAGACAAGACTAGACAGACAAGACTAGACAGACAAGACTAGACAGACAAGACTAGACAGACAAGACTAGACAGACAAGACTAGACAGACAAGACTAGACAGACAAGACTAGACAGACAAGACTAGACAGACAAGACTAGACAGACAAGACTAGACAGACAAGACTAGACAGACAAGACTAGACAGACAAGACTAGACAGACAAGACTAGACAGACAAGACTAGACAGACAAGACTAGACAGACAAGACTAGACAGACAAGACTAGACAGACAAGACTAGACAGACAAGACTAGACAGACAAGACTAGACAGACAAGACTAGACAGACAAGACTAGACAGACAAGACTAGACAGACAAGACTAGACAGACAAGACTAGACAGACAAGACTAGACAGACAAGACTAGACAGACAAGACTAGACAGACAAGACTAGACAGACAAGACTAGACAGACAAGACTAGACAGACAAGACTAGACAGACAAGACTAGACAGACAAGACTAGACAGACAAGACTAGACAGACAAGACTAGACAGACAAGACTAGACAGACAAGACTAGACAGACAAGACTAGACAGACAAGACTAGACAGACAAGACTAGACAGACAAGACTAGACAGACAAGACTAGACAGACAAGACTAGACAGACAAGACTAGACAGACAAGACTAGACAGACAAGACTAGACAGACAAGACTAGACAGACAAGACTAGACAGACAAGACTAGACAGACAAGACTAGACAGACAAGACTAGACAGACAAGACTAGACAGACAAGACTAGACAGACAAGACTAGACAGACAAGACTAGACAGACAAGACTAGACAGACAAGACTAGACAGACAAGACTAGACAGACAAGACTAGACAGACAAGACTAGACAGACAAGACTAGACAGACAAGACTAGACAGACAAGACTAGACAGACAAGACTAGACAGACAAGACTAGACAGACAAGACTAGACAGACAAGACTAGACAGACAAGACTAGACAGACAAGACTAGACAGACAAGACTAGACAGACAAGACTAGACAGACAAGACTAGACAGACAAGACTAGACAGACAAGACTAGACAGACAAGACTAGACAGACAAGACTAGACAGACAAGACTAGACAGACAAGACTAGACAGACAAGACTAGACAGACAAGACTAGACAGACAAGACTAGACAGACAAGACTAGACAGACAAGACTAGACAGACAAGACTAGACAGACAAGACTAGACAGACAAGACTAGACAGACAAGACTAGACAGACAAGACTAGACAGACAAGACTAGACAGACAAGACTAGACAGACAAGACTAGACAGACAAGACTAGACAGACAAGACTAGACAGACAAGACTAGACAGACAAGACTAGACAGACAAGACTAGACAGACAAGACTAGACAGACAAGACTAGACAGACAAGACTAGACAGACAAGACTAGACAGACAAGACTAGACAGACAAGACTAGACAGACAAGACTAGACAGACAAGACTAGACAGACAAGACTAGACAGACAAGACTAGACAGACAAGACTAGACAGACAAGACTAGACAGACAAGACTAGACAGACAAGACTAGACAGACAAGACTAGACAGACAAGACTAGACAGACAAGACTAGACAGACAAGACTAGACAGACAAGACTAGACAGACAAGACTAGACAGACAAGACTAGACAGACAAGACTAGACAGACAAGACTAGACAGACAAGACTAGACAGACAAGACTAGACAGACAAGACTAGACAGACAAGACTAGACAGACAAGACTAGACAGACAAGACTAGACAGACAAGACTAGACAGACAAGACTAGACAGACAAGACTAGACAGACAAGACTAGACAGACAAGACTAGACAGACAAGACTAGACAGACAAGACTAGACAGACAAGACTAGACAGACAAGACTAGACAGACAAGACTAGACAGACAAGACTAGACAGACAAGACTAGACAGACAAGACTAGACAGACAAGACTAGACAGACAAGACTAGACAGACAAGACTAGACAGACAAGACTAGACAGACAAGACTAGACAGACAAGACTAGACAGACAAGACTAGACAGACAAGACTAGACAGACAAGACTAGACAGACAAGACTAGACAGACAAGACTAGACAGACAAGACTAGACAGACAAGACTAGACAGACAAGACTAGACAGACAAGACTAGACAGACAAGACTAGACAGACAAGACTAGACAGACAAGACTAGACAGACAAGACTAGACAGACAAGACTAGACAGACAAGACTAGACAGACAAGACTAGACAGACAAGACTAGACAGACAAGACTAGACAGACAAGACTAGACAGACAAGACTAGACAGACAAGACTAGACAGACAAGACTAGACAGACAAGACTAGACAGACAAGACTAGACAGACAAGACTAGACAGACAAGACTAGACAGACAAGACTAGACAGACAAGACTAGACAGACAAGACTAGACAGACAAGACTAGACAGACAAGACTAGACAGACAAGACTAGACAGACAAGACTAGACAGACAAGACTAGACAGACAAGACTAGACAGACAAGACTAGACAGACAAGACTAGACAGACAAGACTAGACAGACAAGACTAGACAGACAAGACTAGACAGACAAGACTAGACAGACAAGACTAGACAGACAAGACTAGACAGACAAGACTAGACAGACAAGACTAGACAGACAAGACTAGACAGACAAGACTAGACAGACAAGACTAGACAGACAAGACTAGACAGACAAGACTAGACAGACAAGACTAGACAGACAAGACTAGACAGACAAGACTAGACAGACAAGACTAGACAGACAAGACTAGACAGACAAGACTAGACAGACAAGACTAGACAGACAAGACTAGACAGACAAGACTAGACAGACAAGACTAGACAGACAAGACTAGACAGACAAGACTAGACAGACAAGACTAGACAGACAAGACTAGACAGACAAGACTAGACAGACAAGACTAGACAGACAAGACTAGACAGACAAGACTAGACAGACAAGACTAGACAGACAAGACTAGACAGACAAGACTAGACAGACAAGACTAGACAGACAAGACTAGACAGACAAGACTAGACAGACAAGACTAGACAGACAAGACTAGACAGACAAGACTAGACAGACAAGACTAGACAGACAAGACTAGACAGACAAGACTAGACAGACAAGACTAGACAGACAAGACTAGACAGACAAGACTAGACAGACAAGACTAGACAGACAAGACTAGACAGACAAGACTAGACAGACAAGACTAGACAGACAAGACTAGACAGACAAGACTAGACAGACAAGACTAGACAGACAAGACTAGACAGACAAGACTAGACAGACAAGACTAGACAGACAAGACTAGACAGACAAGACTAGACAGACAAGACTAGACAGACAAGACTAGACAGACAAGACTAGACAGACAAGACTAGACAGACAAGACTAGACAGACAAGACTAGACAGACAAGACTAGACAGACAAGACTAGACAGACAAGACTAGACAGACAAGACTAGACAGACAAGACTAGACAGACAAGACTAGACAGACAAGACTAGACAGACAAGACTAGACAGACAAGACTAGACAGACAAGACTAGACAGACAAGACTAGACAGACAAGACTAGACAGACAAGACTAGACAGACAAGACTAGACAGACAAGACTAGACAGACAAGACTAGACAGACAAGACTAGACAGACAAGACTAGACAGACAAGACTAGACAGACAAGACTAGACAGACAAGACTAGACAGACAAGACTAGACAGACAAGACTAGACAGACAAGACTAGACAGACAAGACTAGACAGACAAGACTAGACAGACAAGACTAGACAGACAAGACTAGACAGACAAGACTAGACAGACAAGACTAGACAGACAAGACTAGACAGACAAGACTAGACAGACAAGACTAGACAGACAAGACTAGACAGACAAGACTAGACAGACAAGACTAGACAGACAAGACTAGACAGACAAGACTAGACAGACAAGACTAGACAGACAAGACTAGACAGACAAGACTAGACAGACAAGACTAGACAGACAAGACTAGACAGACAAGACTAGACAGACAAGACTAGACAGACAAGACTAGACAGACAAGACTAGACAGACAAGACTAGACAGACAAGACT
Organism: Phosphuga atrata; assembly: GCA_944588485.1. NCBI lineage: Eukaryota > Metazoa > Arthropoda > Insecta > Coleoptera > Silphidae > Phosphuga > Phosphuga atrata. Next base: position 44,417 of record CALYMW010000530.1, read on the forward strand.
AGACAGACAAGACTAGACAGACAAGACTAGACAGACAAGACTAGACAGACAAGACTAGACAGACAAGACTAGACAGACAAGACTAGACAGACAAGACTAGACAGACAAGACTAGACAGACAAGACTAGACAGACAAGACTAGACAGACAAGACTAGACAGACAAGACTAGACAGACAAGACTAGACAGACAAGACTAGACAGACAAGACTAGACAGACAAGACTAGACAGACAAGACTAGACAGACAAGACTAGACAGACAAGACTAGACAGACAAGACTAGACAGACAAGACTAGACAGACAAGACTAGACAGACAAGACTAGACAGACAAGACTAGACAGACAAGACTAGACAGACAAGACTAGACAGACAAGACTAGACAGACAAGACTAGACAGACAAGACTAGACAGACAAGACTAGACAGACAAGACTAGACAGACAAGACTAGACAGACAAGACTAGACAGACAAGACTAGACAGACAAGACTAGACAGACAAGACTAGACAGACAAGACTAGACAGACAAGACTAGACAGACAAGACTAGACAGACAAGACTAGACAGACAAGACTAGACAGACAAGACTAGACAGACAAGACTAGACAGACAAGACTAGACAGACAAGACTAGACAGACAAGACTAGACAGACAAGACTAGACAGACAAGACTAGACAGACAAGACTAGACAGACAAGACTAGACAGACAAGACTAGACAGACAAGACTAGACAGACAAGACTAGACAGACAAGACTAGACAGACAAGACTAGACAGACAAGACTAGACAGACAAGACTAGACAGACAAGACTAGACAGACAAGACTAGACAGACAAGACTAGACAGACAAGACTAGACAGACAAGACTAGACAGACAAGACTAGACAGACAAGACTAGACAGACAAGACTAGACAGACAAGACTAGACAGACAAGACTAGACAGACAAGACTAGACAGACAAGACTAGACAGACAAGACTAGACAGACAAGACTAGACAGACAAGACTAGACAGACAAGACTAGACAGACAAGACTAGACAGACAAGACTAGACAGACAAGACTAGACAGACAAGACTAGACAGACAAGACTAGACAGACAAGACTAGACAGACAAGACTAGACAGACAAGACTAGACAGACAAGACTAGACAGACAAGACTAGACAGACAAGACTAGACAGACAAGACTAGACAGACAAGACTAGACAGACAAGACTAGACAGACAAGACTAGACAGACAAGACTAGACAGACAAGACTAGACAGACAAGACTAGACAGACAAGACTAGACAGACAAGACTAGACAGACAAGACTAGACAGACAAGACTAGACAGACAAGACTAGACAGACAAGACTAGACAGACAAGACTAGACAGACAAGACTAGACAGACAAGACTAGACAGACAAGACTAGACAGACAAGACTAGACAGACAAGACTAGACAGACAAGACTAGACAGACAAGACTAGACAGACAAGACTAGACAGACAAGACTAGACAGACAAGACTAGACAGACAAGACTAGACAGACAAGACTAGACAGACAAGACTAGACAGACAAGACTAGACAGACAAGACTAGACAGACAAGACTAGACAGACAAGACTAGACAGACAAGACTAGACAGACAAGACTAGACAGACAAGACTAGACAGACAAGACTAGACAGACAAGACTAGACAGACAAGACTAGACAGACAAGACTAGACAGACAAGACTAGACAGACAAGACTAGACAGACAAGACTAGACAGACAAGACTAGACAGACAAGACTAGACAGACAAGACTAGACAGACAAGACTAGACAGACAAGACTAGACAGACAAGACTAGACAGACAAGACTAGACAGACAAGACTAGACAGACAAGACTAGACAGACAAGACTAGACAGACAAGACTAGACAGACAAGACTAGACAGACAAGACTAGACAGACAAGACTAGACAGACAAGACTAGACAGACAAGACTAGACAGACAAGACTAGACAGACAAGACTAGACAGACTAGACAGACAACTAGACAGACAAGACTAGACAGACAAGACTAGACAGACAAGACTAGACAGACAAGACTAGACAGACAAGACTAGACAGACAAGACTAGACAGACAAGACTAGACAGACAAGACTAGACAGACAAGACTAGACAGACAAGACTAGACAGACAAGACTAGACAGACAAGACTAGACAGACAAGACTAGACAGACAAGACTAGACAGACAAGACTAGACAGACAAGACTAGACAGACAAGACTAGACAGACAAGACTAGACAGACAAGACTAGACAGACAAGACTAGACAGACAAGACTAGACAGACAAGACTAGACAGACAAGACTAGACAGACAAGACTAGACAGACAAGACTAGACAGACAAGACTAGACAGACAAGACTAGACAGACAAGACTAGACAGACAAGACTAGACAGACAAGACTAGACAGACAAGACTAGACAGACAAGACTAGACAGACAAGACTAGACAGACAAGACTAGACAGACAAGACTAGACAGACAAGACTAGACAGACAAGACTAGACAGACAAGACTAGACAGACAAGACTAGACAGACAAGACTAGACAGACAAGACTAGACAGACAAGACTAGACAGACAAGACTAGACAGACAAGACTAGACAGACAAGACTAGACAGACAAGACTAGACAGACAAGACTAGACAGACAAGACTAGACAGACAAGACTAGACAGACAAGACTAGACAGACAAGACTAGACAGACAAGACTAGACAGACAAGACTAGACAGACAAGACTAGACAGACAAGACTAGACAGACAAGACTAGACAGACAAGACTAGACAGACAAGACTAGACAGACAAGACTAGACAGACAAGACTAGACAGACAAGACTAGACAGACAAGACTAGACAGACAAGACTAGACAGACAAGACTAGACAGACAAGACTAGACAGACAAGACTAGACAGACAAGACTAGACAGACAAGACTAGACAGACAAGACTAGACAGACAAGACTAGACAGACAAGACTAGACAGACAAGACTAGACAGACAAGACTAGACAGACAAGACTAGACAGACAAGACTAGACAGACAAGACTAGACAGACAAGACTAGACAGACAAGACTAGACAGACAAGACTAGACAGACAAGACTAGACAGACAAGACTAGACAGACAAGACTAGACAGACAAGACTAGACAGACAAGACTAGACAGACAAGACTAGACAGACAAGACTAGACAGACAAGACTAGACAGACAAGACTAGACAGACAAGACTAGACAGACAAGACTAGACAGACAAGACTAGACAGACAAGACTAGACAGACAAGACTAGACAGACAAGACTAGACAGACAAGACTAGACAGACAAGACTAGACAGACAAGACTAGACAGACAAGACTAGACAGACAAGACTAGACAGACAAGACTAGACAGACAAGACTAGACAGACAAGACTAGACAGACAAGACTAGACAGACAAGACTAGACAGACAAGACTAGACAGACAAGACTAGACAGACAAGACTAGACAGACAAGACTAGACAGACAAGACTAGACAGACAAGACTAGACAGACAAGACTAGACAGACAAGACTAGACAGACAAGACTAGACAGACAAGACTAGACAGACAAGACTAGACAGACAAGACTAGACAGACAAGACTAGACAGACAAGACTAGACAGACAAGACTAGACAGACAAGACTAGACAGACAAGACTAGACAGACAAGACTAGACAGACAAGACTAGACAGACAAGACTAGACAGACAAGACTAGACAGACAAGACTAGACAGACAAGACTAGACAGACAAGACTAGACAGACAAGACTAGACAGACAAGACTAGACAGACAAGACTAGACAGACAAGACTAGACAGACAAGACTAGACAGACAAGACTAGACAGACAAGACTAGACAGACAAGACTAGACAGACAAGACTAGACAGACAAGACTAGACAGACAAGACTAGACAGACAAGACTAGACAGACAAGACTAGACAGACAAGACTAGACAGACAAGACTAGACAGACAAGACTAGACAGACAAGACTAGACAGACAAGACTAGACAGACAAGACTAGACAGACAAGACTAGACAGACAAGACTAGACAGACAAGACTAGACAGACAAGACTAGACAGACAAGACTAGACAGACAAGACTAGACAGACAAGACTAGACAGACAAGACTAGACAGACAAGACTAGACAGACAAGACTAGACAGACAAGACTAGACAGACAAGACTAGACAGACAAGACTAGACAGACAAGACTAGACAGACAAGACTAGACAGACAAGACTAGACAGACAAGACTAGACAGACAAGACTAGACAGACAAGACTAGACAGACAAGACTAGACAGACAAGACTAGACAGACAAGACTAGACAGACAAGACTAGACAGACAAGACTAGACAGACAAGACTAGACAGACAAGACTAGACAGACAAGACTAGACAGACAAGACTAGACAGACAAGACTAGACAGACAAGACTAGACAGACAAGACTAGACAGACAAGACTAGACAGACAAGACTAGACAGACAAGACTAGACAGACAAGACTAGACAGACAAGACTAGACAGACAAGACTAGACAGACAAGACTAGACAGACAAGACTAGACAGACAAGACTAGACAGACAAGACTAGACAGACAAGACTAGACAGACAAGACTAGACAGACAAGACTAGACAGACAAGACTAGACAGACAAGACTAGACAGACAAGACTAGACAGACAAGACTAGACAGACAAGACTAGACAGACAAGACTAGACAGACAAGACTAGACAGACAAGACTAGACAGACAAGACTAGACAGACAAGACTAGACAGACAAGACTAGACAGACAAGACTAGACAGACAAGACTAGACAGACAAGACTAGACAGACAAGACTAGACAGACAAGACTAGACAGACAAGACTAGACAGACAAGACTAGACAGACAAGACTAGACAGACAAGACTAGACAGACAAGACTAGACAGACAAGACTAGACAGACAAGACTAGACAGACAAGACTAGACAGACAAGACTAGACAGACAAGACTAGACAGACAAGACTAGACAGACAAGACTAGACAGACAAGACTAGACAGACAAGACTAGACAGACAAGACTAGACAGACAAGACTAGACAGACAAGACTAGACAGACAAGACTAGACAGACAAGACTAGACAGACAAGACTAGACAGACAAGACTAGACAGACAAGACTAGACAGACAAGACTAGACAGACAAGACTAGACAGACAAGACTAGACAGACAAGACTAGACAGACAAGACTAGACAGACAAGACTAGACAGACAAGACTAGACAGACAAGACTAGACAGACAAGACTAGACAGACAAGACTAGACAGACAAGACTAGACAGACAAGACTAGACAGACAAGACTAGACAGACAAGACTAGACAGACAAGACTAGACAGACAAGACTAGACAGACAAGACTAGACAGACAAGACTAGACAGACAAGACTAGACAGACAAGACTAGACAGACAAGACTAGACAGACAAGACTAGACAGACAAGACTAGACAGACAAGACTAGACAGACAAGACTAGACAGACAAGACTAGACAGACAAGACTAGACAGACAAGACTAGACAGACAAGACTAGACAGACAAGACTAGACAGACAAGACTAGACAGACAAGACTAGACAGACAAGACTAGACAGACAAGACTAGACAGACAAGACTAGACAGACAAGACTAGACAGACAAGACTAGACAGACAAGACTAGACAGACAAGACTAGACAGACAAGACTAGACAGACAAGACTAGACAGACAAGACTAGACAGACAAGACTAGACAGACAAGACTAGACAGACAAGACTAGACAGACAAGACTAGACAGACAAGACTAGACAGACAAGACTAGACAGACAAGACTAGACAGACAAGACTAGACAGACAAGACTAGACAGACAAGACTAGACAGACAAGACTAGACAGACAAGACTAGACAGACAAGACTAGACAGACAAGACTAGACAGACAAGACTAGACAGACAAGACTAGACAGACAAGACTAGACAGACAAGACTAGACAGACAAGACTAGACAGACAAGACTAGACAGACAAGACTAGACAGACAAGACTAGACAGACAAGACTAGACAGACAAGACTAGACAGACAAGACTAGACAGACAAGACTAGACAGACAAGACTAGACAGACAAGACTAGACAGACAAGACTAGACAGACAAGACTAGACAGACAAGACTAGACAGACAAGACTAGACAGACAAGACTAGACAGACAAGACTAGACAGACAAGACTAGACAGACAAGACTAGACAGACAAGACTAGACAGACAAGACTAGACAGACAAGACTAGACAGACAAGACTAGACAGACAAGACTAGACAGACAAGACTAGACAGACAAGACTAGACAGACAAGACTAGACAGACAAGACTAGACAGACAAGACTAGACAGACAAGACTAGACAGACAAGACTAGACAGACAAGACTAGACAGACAAGACTAGACAGACAAGACTAGACAGACAAGACTAGACAGACAAGACTAGACAGACAAGACTAGACAGACAAGACTAGACAGACAAGACTAGACAGACAAGACTAGACAGACAAGACTAGACAGACAAGACTAGACAGACAAGACTAGACAGACAAGACTAGACAGACAAGACTAGACAGACAAGACTAGACAGACAAGACTAGACAGACAAGACTAGACAGACAAGACTAGACAGACAAGACTAGACAGACAAGACTAGACAGACAAGACTAGACAGACAAGACTAGACAGACAAGACTAGACAGACAAGACTAGACAGACAAGACTAGACAGACAAGACTAGACAGACAAGACTAGACAGACAAGACTAGACAGACAAGACTAGACAGACAAGACTAGACAGACAAGACTAGACAGACAAGACTAGACAGACAAGACTAGACAGACAAGACTAGACAGACAAGACTAGACAGACAAGACTAGACAGACAAGACTAGACAGACAAGACTAGACAGACAAGACTAGACAGACAAGACTAGACAGACAAGACTAGACAGACAAGACTAGACAGACAAGACTAGACAGACAAGACTAGACAGACAAGACTAGACAGACAAGACTAGACAGACAAGACTAGACAGACAAGACTAGACAGACAAGACTAGACAGACAAGACTAGACAGACAAGACTAGACAGACAAGACTAGACAGACAAGACTAGACAGACAAGACTAGACAGACAAGACTAGACAGACAAGACTAGACAGACAAGACTAGACAGACAAGACTAGACAGACAAGACTAGACAGACAAGACTAGACAGACAAGACTAGACAGACAAGACTAGACAGACAAGACTAGACAGACAAGACTAGACAGACAAGACTAGACAGACAAGACTAGACAGACAAGACTAGACAGACAAGACTAGACAGACAAGACTAGACAGACAAGACTAGACAGACAAGACTAGACAGACAAGACTAGACAGACAAGACTAGACAGACAAGACTAGACAGACAAGACTAGACAGACAAGACTAGACAGACAAGACTAGACAGACAAGACTAGACAGACAAGACTAGACAGACAAGACTAGACAGACAAGACTAGACAGACAAGACTAGACAGACAAGACTAGACAGACAAGACTAGACAGACAAGACTAGACAGACAAGACTAGACAGACAAGACTAGACAGACAAGACTAGACAGACAAGACTAGACAGACAAGACTAGACAGACAAGACTAGACAGACAAGACTAGACAGACAAGACTAGACAGACAAGACTAGACAGACAAGACTAGACAGACAAGACTAGACAGACAAGACTAGACAGACAAGACTAGACAGACAAGACTAGACAGACAAGACTAGACAGACAAGACTAGACAGACAAGACTAGACAGACAAGACTAGACAGACAAGACTAGACAGACAAGACTAGACAGACAAGACTAGACAGACAAGACTAGACAGACAAGACTAGACAGACAAGACTAGACAGACAAGACTAGACAGACAAGACTAGACAGACAAGACTAGACAGACAAGACTAGACAGACAAGACTAGACAGACAAGACTAGACAGACAAGACTAGACAGACAAGACTAGACAGACAAGACTAGACAGACAAGACTAGACAGACAAGACTAGACAGACAAGACTAGACAGACAAGACTAGACAGACAAGACTAGACAGACAAGACTAGACAGACAAGACTAGACAGACAAGACTAGACAGACAAGACTAGACAGACAAGACTAGACAGACAAGACTAGACAGACAAGACTAGACAGACAAGACTAGACAGACAAGACTAGACAGACAAGACTAGACAGACAAGACTAGACAGACAAGACTAGACAGACAAGACTAGACAGACAAGACTAGACAGACAAGACTAGACAGACAAGACTAGACAGACAAGACTAGACAGACAAGACTAGACAGACAAGACTAGACAGACAAGACTAGACAGACAAGACTAGACAGACAAGACTAGACAGACAAGACTAGACAGACAAGACTAGACAGACAAGACTAGACAGACAAGACTAGACAGACAAGACTAGACAGACAAGACTAGACAGACAAGACTAGACAGACAAGACTAGACAGACAAGACTAGACAGACAAGACTAGACAGACAAGACTAGACAGACAAGACTAGACAGACAAGACTAGACAGACAAGACTAGACAGACAAGACTAGACAGACAAGACTAGACAGACAAGACTAGACAGACAAGACTAGACAGACAAGACTAGACAGACAAGACTAGACAGACAAGACTAGACAGACAAGACTAGACAGACAAGACTAGACAGACAAGACTAGACAGACAAGACTAGACAGACAAGACTAGACAGACAAGACTAGACAGACAAGACTAGACAGACAAGACTAGACAGACAAGACTAGACAGACAAGACTAGACAGACAAGACTAGACAGACAAGACTAGACAGACAAGACTAGACAGACAAGACTAGACAGACAAGACTAGACAGACAAGACTAGACAGACAAGACTAGACAGACAAGACTAGACAGACAAGACTAGACAGACAAGACTAGACAGACAAGACTAGACAGACAAGACTAGACAGACAAGACTAGACAGACAAGACTAGACAGACAAGACTAGACAGACAAGACTAGACAGACAAGACTAGACAGACAAGACTAGACAGACAAGACTAGACAGACAAGACTAGACAGACAAGACTAGACAGACAAGACTAGACAGACAAGACTAGACAGACAAGACTAGACAGACAAGACTAGACAGACAAGACTAGACAGACAAGACTAGACAGACAAGACTAGACAGACAAGACTAGACAGACAAGACTAGACAGACAAGACTAGACAGACAAGACTAGACAGACAAGACTAGACAGACAAGACTAGACAGACAAGACTAGACAGACAAGACTAGACAGACAAGACTAGACAGACAAGACTAGACAGACAAGACTAGACAGACAAGACTAGACAGACAAGACTAGACAGACAAGACTAGACAGACAAGACTAGACAGACAAGACTAGACAGACAAGACTAGACAGACAAGACTAGACAGACAAGACTAGACAGACAAGACTAGACAGACAAGACTAGACAGACAAGACTAGACAGACAAGACTAGACAGACAAGACTAGACAGACAAGACTAGACAGACAAGACTAGACAGACAAGACTAGACAGACAAGACTAGACAGACAAGACTAGACAGACAAGACTAGACAGACAAGACTAGACAGACAAGACTAGACAGACAAGACTAGACAGACAAGACTAGACAGACAAGACTAGACAGACAAGACTAGACAGACAAGACTAGACAGACAAGACTAGACAGACAAGACTAGACAGACAAGACTAGACAGACAAGACTAGACAGACAAGACTAGACAGACAAGACTAGACAGACAAGACTAGACAGACAAGACTAGACAGACAAGACTAGACAGACAAGACTAGACAGACAAGACTAGACAGACAAGACTAGACAGACAAGACTAGACAGACAAGACTAGACAGACAAGACTAGACAGACAAGACTAGACAGACAAGACTAGACAGACAAGACTAGACAGACAAGACTAGACAGACAAGACTAGACAGACAAGACTAGACAGACAAGACTAGACAGACAAGACTAGACAGACAAGACTAGACAGACAAGACTAGACAGACAAGACTAGACAGACAAGACTAGACAGACAAGACTAGACAGACAAGACTAGACAGACAAGACTAGACAGACAAGACTAGACAGACAAGACTAGACAGACAAGACTAGACAGACAAGACTAGACAGACAAGACTAGACAGACAAGACTAGACAGACAAGACTAGACAGACAAGACTAGACAGACAAGACTAGACAGACAAGACTAGACAGACAAGACTAGACAGACAAGACTAGACAGACAAGACTAGACAGACAAGACTAGACAGACAAGACTAGACAGACAAGACTAGACAGACAAGACTAGACAGACAAGACTAGACAGACAAGACTAGACAGACAAGACTAGACAGACAAGACTAGACAGACAAGACTAGACAGACAAGACTAGACAGACAAGACTAGACAGACAAGACTAGACAGACAAGACTAGACAGACAAGACTAGACAGACAAGACTAGACAGACAAGACTAGACAGACAAGACTAGACAGACAAGACTAGACAGACAAGACTAGACAGACAAGACTAGACAGACAAGACTAGACAGACAAGACTAGACAGACAAGACTAGACAGACAAGACTAGACAGACAAGACTAGACAGACAAGACTAGACAGACAAGACTAGACAGACAAGACTAGACAGACAAGACTAGACAGACAAGACTAGACAGACAAGACTAGACAGACAAGACTAGACAGACAAGACTAGACAGACAAGACTAGACAGACAAGACTAGACAGACAAGACTAGACAGACAAGACTAGACAGACAAGACTAGACAGACAAGACTAGACAGACAAGACTAGACAGACAAGACTAGACAGACAAGACTAGACAGACAAGACTAGACAGACAAGACTAGACAGACAAGACTAGACAGACAAGACTAGACAGACAAGACTAGACAGACAAGACTAGACAGACAAGACTAGACAGACAAGACTAGACAGACAAGACTAGACAGACAAGACTAGACAGACAAGACTAGACAGACAAGACTAGACAGACAAGACTAGACAGACAAGACTAGACAGACAAGACTAGACAGACAAGACTAGACAGACAAGACTAGACAGACAAGACTAGACAGACAAGACTAGACAGACAAGACTAGACAGACAAGACTAGACAGACAAGACTAGACAGACAAGACTAGACAGACAAGACTAGACAGACAAGACTAGACAGACAAGACTAGACAGACAAGACTAGACAGACAAGACTAGACAGACAAGACTAGACAGACAAGACTAGACAGACAAGACTAGACAGACAAGACTAGACAGACAAGACTAGACAGACAAGACTAGACAGACAAGACTAGACAGACAAGACTAGACAGACAAGACTAGACAGACAAGACTAGACAGACAAGACTAGACAGACAAGACTAGACAGACAAGACTAGACAGACAAGACTAGACAGACAAGACTAGACAGACAAGACTAGACAGACAAGACTAGACAGACAAGACTAGACAGACAAGACTAGACAGACAAGACTAGACAGACAAGACTAGACAGACAAGACTAGACAGACAAGACTAGACAGACAAGACTAGACAGACAAGACTAGACAGACAAGACTAGACAGACAAGACTAGACAGACAAGACTAGACAGACAAGACTAGACAGACAAGACTAGACAGACAAGACTAGACAGACAAGACTAGACAGACAAGACTAGACAGACAAGACTAGACAGACAAGACTAGACAGACAAGACTAGACAGACAAGACTAGACAGACAAGACTAGACAGACAAGACTAGACAGACAAGACTAGACAGACAAGACTAGACAGACAAGACTAGACAGACAAGACTAGACAGACAAGACTAGACAGACAAGACTAGACAGACAAGACTAGACAGACAAGACTAGACAGACAAGACTAGACAGACAAGACTAGACAGACAAGACTAGACAGACAAGACTAGACAGACAAGACTAGACAGACAAGACTAGACAGACAAGACTAGACAGACAAGACTAGACAGACAAGACTAGACAGACAAGACTAGACAGACAAGACTAGACAGACAAGACTAGACAGACAAGACTAGACAGACAAGACTAGACAGACAAGACTAGACAGACAAGACTAGACAGACAAGACTAGACAGACAAGACTAGACAGACAAGACTAGACAGACAAGACTAGACAGACAAGACTAGACAGACAAGACTAGACAGACAAGACTAGACAGACAAGACTAGACAGACAAGACTAGACAGACAAGACTAGACAGACAAGACTAGACAGACAAGACTAGACAGACAAGACTAGACAGACAAGACTAGACAGACAAGACTAGACAGACAAGACTAGACAGACAAGACTAGACAGACAAGACTAGACAGACAAGACTAGACAGACAAGACTAGACAGACAAGACTAGACAGACAAGACTAGACAGACAAGACTAGACAGACAAGACTAGACAGACAAGACTAGACAGACAAGACTAGACAGACAAGACTAGACAGACAAGACTAGACAGACAAGACTAGACAGACAAGACTAGACAGACAAGACTAGACAGACAAGACTAGACAGACAAGACTAGACAGACAAGACTAGACAGACAAGACTAGACAGACAAGACTAGACAGACAAGACTAGACAGACAAGACTAGACAGACAAGACTAGACAGACAAGACTAGACAGACAAGACTAGACAGACAAGACTAGACAGACAAGACTAGACAGACAAGACTAGACAGACAAGACTAGACAGACAAGACTAGACAGACAAGACTAGACAGACAAGACTAGACAGACAAGACTAGACAGACAAGACTAGACAGACAAGACTAGACAGACAAGACTAGACAGACAAGACTAGACAGACAAGACTAGACAGACAAGACTAGACAGACAAGACTAGACAGACAAGACTAGACAGACAAGACTAGACAGACAAGACTAGACAGACAAGACTAGACAGACAAGACTAGACAGACAAGACTAGACAGACAAGACTAGACAGACAAGACTAGACAGACAAGACTAGACAGACAAGACTAGACAGACAAGACTAGACAGACAAGACTAGACAGACAAGACTAGACAGACAAGACTAGACAGACAAGACTAGACAGACAAGACTAGACAGACAAGACTAGACAGACAAGACTAGACAGACAAGACTAGACAGACAAGACTAGACAGACAAGACTAGACAGACAAGACTAGACAGACAAGACTAGACAGACAAGACTAGACAGACAAGACTAGACAGACAAGACTAGACAGACAAGACTAGACAGACAAGACTAGACAGACAAGACTAGACAGACAAGACTAGACAGACAAGACTAGACAGACAAGACTAGACAGACAAGACTAGACAGACAAGACTAGACAGACAAGACTAGACAGACAAGACTAGACAGACAAGACTAGACAGACAAGACTAGACAGACAAGACTAGACAGACAAGACTAGACAGACAAGACTAGACAGACAAGACTAGACAGACAAGACTAGACAGACAAGACTAGACAGACAAGACTAGACAGACAAGACTAGACAGACAAGACTAGACAGACAAGACTAGACAGACAAGACTAGACAGACAAGACTAGACAGACAAGACTAGACAGACAAGACTAGACAGACAAGACTAGACAGACAAGACTAGACAGACAAGACTAGACAGACAAGACTAGACAGACAAGACTAGACAGACAAGACTAGACAGACAAGACTAGACAGACAAGACTAGACAGACAAGACTAGACAGACAAGACTAGACAGACAAGACTAGACAGACAAGACTAGACAGACAAGACTAGACAGACAAGACTAGACAGACAAGACTAGACAGACAAGACTAGACAGACAAGACTAGACAGACAAGACTAGACAGACAAGACTAGACAGACAAGACTAGACAGACAAGACTAGACAGACAAGACTAGACAGACAAGACTAGACAGACAAGACTAGACAGACAAGACTAGACAGACAAGACTAGACAGACAAGACTAGACAGACAAGACTAGACAGACAAGACTAGACAGACAAGACTAGACAGACAAGACTAGACAGACAAGACTAGACAGACAAGACTAGACAGACAAGACTAGACAGACAAGACTAGACAGACAAGACTAGACAGACAAGACTAGACAGACAAGACTAGACAGACAAGACTAGACAGACAAGACTAGACAGACAAGACTAGACAGACAAGACTAGACAGACAAGACTAGACAGACAAGACTAGACAGACAAGACTAGACAGACAAGACTAGACAGACAAGACTAGACAGACAAGACTAGACAGACAAGACTAGACAGACAAGACTAGACAGACAAGACTAGACAGACAAGACTAGACAGACAAGACTAGACAGACAAGACTAGACAGACAAGACTAGACAGACAAGACTAGACAGACAAGACTAGACAGACAAGACTAGACAGACAAGACTAGACAGACAAGACTAGACAGACAAGACTAGACAGACAAGACTAGCAGACAAGACAGACAAGACTAGACAGACAAGACTAGACAGACAAGACTAGACAGACAAGACTAGACAGACAAGACTAGACAGACAAGACTAGACAGACAAGACTAGACAGACAAGACTAGACAGACAAGACTAGACAGACAAGACTAGACAGACAAGACTAGACAGACAAGACTAGACAGACAAGACTAGACAGACAAGACTAGACAGACAAGACTAGACAGACAAGACTAGACAGACAAGACTAGACAGACAAGACTAGACAGACAAGACTAGACAGACAAGACTAGACAGACAAGACTAGACAGACAAGACTAGACAGACAAGACTAGACAGACAAGACTAGACAGACAAGACTAGACAGACAAGACTAGACAGACAAGACTAGACAGACAAGACTAGACAGACAAGACTAGACAGACAAGACTAGACAGACAAGACTAGACAGACAAGACTAGACAGACAAGACTAGACAGACAAGACTAGACAGACAAGACTAGACAGACAAGACTAGACAGACAAGACTAGACAGACAAGACTAGACAGACAAGACTAGACAGACAAGACTAGACAGACAAGACTAGACAGACAAGACTAGACAGACAAGACTAGACAGACAAGACTAGACAGACAAGACTAGACAGACAAGACTAGACAGACAAGACTAGACAGACAAGACTAGACAGACAAGACTAGACAGACAAGACTAGACAGACAAGACTAGACAGACAAGACTAGACAGACAAGACTAGACAGACAAGACTAGACAGACAAGACTAGACAGACAAGACTAGACAGACAAGACTAGACAGACAAGACTAGACAGACAAGACTAGACAGACAAGACTAGACAGACAAGACTAGACAGACAAGACTAGACAGACAAGACTAGACAGACAAGACTAGACAGACAAGACTAGACAGACAAGACTAGACAGACAAGACTAGACAGACAAGACTAGACAGACAAGACTAGACAGACAAGACTAGACAGACAAGACTAGACAGACAAGACTAGACAGACAAGACTAGACAGACAAGACTAGACAGACAAGACTAGACAGACAAGACTAGACAGACAAGACTAGACAGACAAGACTAGACAGACAAGACTAGACAGACAAGACTAGACAGACAAGACTAGACAGACAAGACTAGACAGACAAGACTAGACAGACAAGACTAGACAGACAAGACTAGACAGACAAGACTAGACAGACAAGACTAGACAGACAAGACTAGACAGACAAGACTAGACAGACAAGACTAGACAGACAAGACTAGACAGACAAGACTAGACAGACAAGACTAGACAGACAAGACTAGACAGACAAGACTAGACAGACAAGACTAGACAGACAAGACTAGACAGACAAGACTAGACAGACAAGACTAGACAGACAAGACTAGACAGACAAGACTAGACAGACAAGACTAGACAGACAAGACTAGACAGACAAGACTAGACAGACAAGACTAGACAGACAAGACTAGACAGACAAGACTAGACAGACAAGACTAGACAGACAAGACTAGACAGACAAGACTAGACAGACAAGACTAGACAGACAAGACTAGACAGACAAGACTAGACAGACAAGACTAGACAGACAAGACTAGACAGACAAGACTAGACAGACAAGACTAGACAGACAAGACTAGACAGACAAGACTAGACAGACAAGACTAGACAGACAAGACTAGACAGACAAGACTAGACAGACAAGACTAGACAGACAAGACTAGACAGACAAGACTAGACAGACAAGACTAGACAGACAAGACTAGACAGACAAGACTAGACAGACAAGACTAGACAGACAAGACTAGACAGACAAGACTAGACAGACAAGACTAGACAGACAAGACTAGACAGACAAGACTAGACAGACAAGACTAGACAGACAAGACTAGACAGACAAGACTAGACAGACAAGACTAGACAGACAAGACTAGACAGACAAGACTAGACAGACAAGACTAGACAGACAAGACTAGACAGACAAGACTAGACAGACAAGACTAGACAGACAAGACTAGACAGACAAGACTAGACAGACAAGACTAGACAGACAAGACTAGACAGACAAGACTAGACAGACAAGACTAGACAGACAAGACTAGACAGACAAGACTAGACAGACAAGACTAGACAGACAAGACTAGACAGACAAGACTAGACAGACAAGACTAGACAGACAAGACTAGACAGACAAGACTAGACAGACAAGACTAGACAGACAAGACTAGACAGACAAGACTAGACAGACAAGACTAGACAGACAAGACTAGACAGACAAGACTAGACAGACAAGACTAGACAGACAAGACTAGACAGACAAGACTAGACAGACAAGACTAGACAGACAAGACTAGACAGACAAGACTAGACAGACAAGACTAGACAGACAAGACTAGACAGACAAGACTAGACAGACAAGACTAGACAGACAAGACTAGACAGACAAGACTAGACAGACAAGACTAGACAGACAAGACTAGACAGACAAGACTAGACAGACAAGACTAGACAGACAAGACTAGACAGACAAGACTAGACAGACAAGACTAGACAGACAAGACTAGACAGACAAGACTAGACAGACAAGACTAGACAGACAAGACTAGACAGACAAGACTAGACAGACAAGACTAGACAGACAAGACTAGACAGACAAGACTAGACAGACAAGACTAGACAGACAAGACTAGACAGACAAGACTAGACAGACAAGACTAGACAGACAAGACTAGACAGACAAGACTAGACAGACAAGACTAGACAGACAAGACTAGACAGACAAGACTAGACAGACAAGACTAGACAGACAAGACTAGACAGACAAGACTAGACAGACAAGACTAGACAGACAAGACTAGACAGACAAGACTAGACAGACAAGACTAGACAGACAAGACTAGACAGACAAGACTAGACAGACAAGACTAGACAGACAAGACTAGACAGACAAGACTAGACAGACAAGACTAGACAGACAAGACTAGACAGACAAGACTAGACAGACAAGACTAGACAGACAAGACTAGACAGACAAGACTAGACAGACAAGACTAGACAGACAAGACTAGACAGACAAGACTAGACAGACAAGACTAGACAGACAAGACTAGACAGACAAGACTAGACAGACAAGACTAGACAGACAAGACTAGACAGACAAGACTAGACAGACAAGACTAGACAGACAAGACTAGACAGACAAGACTAGACAGACAAGACTAGACAGACAAGACTAGACAGACAAGACTAGACAGACAAGACTAGACAGACAAGACTAGACAGACAAGACTAGACAGACAAGACTAGACAGACAAGACTAGACAGACAAGACTAGACAGACAAGACTAGACAGACAAGACTAGACAGACAAGACTAGACAGACAAGACTAGACAGACAAGACTAGACAGACAAGACTAGACAGACAAGACTAGACAGACAAGACTAGACAGACAAGACTAGACAGACAAGACTAGACAGACAAGACTAGACAGACAAGACTAGACAGACAAGACTAGACAGACAAGACTAGACAGACAAGACTAGACAGACAAGACTAGACAGACAAGACTAGACAGACAAGACTAGACAGACAAGACTAGACAGACAAGACTAGACAGACAAGACTAGACAGACAAGACTAGACAGACAAGACTAGACAGACAAGACTAGACAGACAAGACTAGACAGACAAGACTAGACAGACAAGACTAGACAGACAAGACTAGACAGACAAGACTAGACAGACAAGACTAGACAGACAAGACTAGACAGACAAGACTAGACAGACAAGACTAGACAGACAAGACTAGACAGACAAGACTAGACAGACAAGACTAGACAGACAAGACTAGACAGACAAGACTAGACAGACAAGACTAGACAGACAAGACTAGACAGACAAGACTAGACAGACAAGACTAGACAGACAAGACTAGACAGACAAGACTAGACAGACAAGACTAGACAGACAAGACTAGACAGACAAGACTAGACAGACAAGACTAGACAGACAAGACTAGACAGACAAGACTAGACAGACAAGACTAGACAGACAAGACTAGACAGACAAGACTAGACAGACAAGACTAGACAGACAAGACTAGACAGACAAGACTAGACAGACAAGACTAGACAGACAAGACTAGACAGACAAGACTAGACAGACAAGACTAGACAGACAAGACTAGACAGACAAGACTAGACAGACAAGACTAGACAGACAAGACTAGACAGACAAGACTAGACAGACAAGACTAGACAGACAAGACTAGACAGACAAGACTAGACAGACAAGACTAGACAGACAAGACTAGACAGACAAGACTAGACAGACAAGACTAGACAGACAAGACTAGACAGACAAGACTAGACAGACAAGACTAGACAGACAAGACTAGACAGACAAGACTAGACAGACAAGACTAGACAGACAAGACTAGACAGACAAGACTAGACAGACAAGACTAGACAGACAAGACTAGACAGACAAGACTAGACAGACAAGACTAGACAGACAAGACTAGACAGACAAGACTAGACAGACAAGACTAGACAGACAAGACTAGACAGACAAGACTAGACAGACAAGACTAGACAGACAAGACTAGACAGACAAGACTAGACAGACAAGACTAGACAGACAAGACTAGACAGACAAGACTAGACAGACAAGACTAGACAGACAAGACTAGACAGACAAGACTAGACAGACAAGACTAGACAGACAAGACTAGACAGACAAGACTAGACAGACAAGACTAGACAGACAAGACTAGACAGACAAGACTAGACAGACAAGACTAGACAGACAAGACTAGACAGACAAGACTAGACAGACAAGACTAGACAGACAAGACTAGACAGACAAGACTAGACAGACAAGACTAGACAGACAAGACTAGACAGACAAGACTAGACAGACAAGACTAGACAGACAAGACTAGACAGACAAGACTAGACAGACAAGACTAGACAGACAAGACTAGACAGACAAGACTAGACAGACAAGACTAGACAGACAAGACTAGACAGACAAGACTAGACAGACAAGACTAGACAGACAAGACTAGACAGACAAGACTAGACAGACAAGACTAGACAGACAAGACTAGACAGACAAGACTAGACAGACAAGACTAGACAGACAAGACTAGACAGACAAGACTAGACAGACAAGACTAGACAGACAAGACTAGACAGACAAGACTAGACAGACAAGACTAGACAGACAAGACTAGACAGACAAGACTAGACAGACAAGACTAGACAGACAAGACTAGACAGACAAGACTAGACAGACAAGACTAGACAGACAAGACTAGACAGACAAGACTAGACAGACAAGACTAGACAGACAAGACTAGACAGACAAGACTAGACAGACAAGACTAGACAGACAAGACTAGACAGACAAGACTAGACAGACAAGACTAGACAGACAAGACTAGACAGACAAGACTAGACAGACAAGACTAGACAGACAAGACTAGACAGACAAGACTAGACAGACAAGACTAGACAGACAAGACTAGACAGACAAGACTAGACAGACAAGACTAGACAGACAAGACTAGACAGACAAGACTAGACAGACAAGACTAGACAGACAAGACTAGACAGACAAGACTAGACAGACAAGACTAGACAGACAAGACTAGACAGACAAGACTAGACAGACAAGACTAGACAGACAAGACTAGACAGACAAGACTAGACAGACAAGACTAGACAGACAAGACTAGACAGACAAGACTAGACAGACAAGACTAGACAGACAAGACTAGACAGACAAGACTAGACAGACAAGACTAGACAGACAAGACTAGACAGACAAGACTAGACAGACAAGACTAGACAGACAAGACTAGACAGACAAGACTAGACAGACAAGACTAGACAGACAAGACTAGACAGACAAGACTAGACAGACAAGACTAGACAGACAAGACTAGACAGACAAGACTAGACAGACAAGACTAGACAAGACTAGACAGACAAGACTAGACAGACAAGACTAGACAGACAAGACTAGACAGACAAGACTAGACAGACAAGACTAGACAGACAAGACTAGACAGACAAGACTAGACAGACAAGACTAGACAGACAAGACTAGACAGACAAGACTAGACAGACAAGACTAGACAGACAAGACTAGACAGACAAGACTAGACAGACAAGACTAGACAGACAAGACTAGACAGACAAGACTAGACAGACAAGACTAGACAGACAAGACTAGACAG
This sequence comes from Phosphuga atrata, assembly GCA_944588485.1. Lineage (NCBI taxonomy): Eukaryota > Metazoa > Arthropoda > Insecta > Coleoptera > Silphidae > Phosphuga > Phosphuga atrata. The sequence continues at coordinate 65,392 of CALYMW010000530.1, forward strand.
ACAAGACTAGACAGACAAGACTAAGACAGACTAGACAGACAAGACTAGACAGACAAGACTAGACAGACAAGACTAGACAGACAAGACTAGACAGACAAGACTAGACAGACAAGACTAGACAGACAAGACTAGACAGACAAGACTAGACAGACAAGACTAGACAGACAAGACTAGACAGACAAGACTAGACAGACAAGACTAGACAGACAAGACTAGACAGACAAGACTAGACAGACAAGACTAGACAGACAAGACTAGACAGACAAGACTAGACAGACAAGACTAGACAGACAAGACTAGACAGACAAGACTAGACAGACAAGACTAGACAGACAAGACTAGACAGACAAGACTAGACAGACAAGACTAGACAGACAAGACTAGACAGACAAGACTAGACAGACAAGACTAGACAGACAAGACTAGACAGACAAGACTAGACAGACAAGACTAGACAGACAAGACTAGACAGACAAGACTAGACAGACAAGACTAGACAGACAAGCTAGACAGACAAGACTAGACAGACAAGACTAGACAGACAAGACTAGACAGACAAGACTAGACAGACAAGACTAGACAGACAAGACTAGACAGACAAGACTAGACAGACAAGACTAGACAGACAAGGCTAGACAGACAAGACTAGACAGACAAGACTAGACAGACAAGACTAGACAGGACAAGACTAGACAGACAAGACTAGACAGACAAGACTAGACAGACAAGACTAGACAGACAAGACTAGACAGACAAGACTAGACAGAGAAGACTAGACAGACAAGACTAGACAGACAAGACTAGACAGACAAGACTAGACAGACAGACTAGATGGACATGACTAGACAGACAGACAGACTAGACAAGACAGACAAGACTAGACAGACAAGACTAGACAGACAAGACTAGACAGACAAGGACTAGACAGACAAGACTAGACTAGACAGACAAGACTAGACAGACAAGACTAGACAGACAAGACTAGACAGACAAGACTAGACAGACAAGACTAGACAGACAAGACTAGACAGACAAGACTAGACAGACAAGACTAGACAGACAAGACTAGACAGACAAGACTAGACAGACAAGACTAGACAGACAAGACTAGACAGACAAGACTAGACAGACAAGACTAGACAGACAAGACTAGACAGACAAGACTAGACAGACAGACTAGACAGCAGACTAGACAGACAAGACTAGACAGACAAGACTAGACAGACAAGACTAGACAGACAAGACTAGACAGACAAGACTAGACAGACAAGACTAGACAGACAAGACTAGACAGACAAGACTAGACAGACAAGACTAGAAGACAGACAAGACTAGACAGACAAGACTAGACAGACAAGACTAGACAGACAAGACTAGACAGACAAGACTAGACAGACAAGACTAGACAGACAAGACTAGACAGACAAGACTAGACAGACAAGACTAGACAGACAAGACTAGACAGACAAGACTAGACAGACAAGACTAGACAGACAAGACTAGACAGACAAGACTAGACAGACAAGACTAGACAGACAAGACTAGACAGACAAGACTAGACAGACAAGACTAGACAGACAAGACTAGACAGACAAGACTAGACAGACAAGACTAGACAGACAAGACTGTAGACAGACAAGACTAGACAGACAAGACTAGACAGACAAGACTAGACAGACAAGACTAGACAGACAAGACTAGACAGACAAGACTAGACAGACAAGACTAGACAGACAAGACTAGACAGACAAGACTAGACAGACAAGACTAGACAGACAAGACTAGACAGACAAGACTAGACAGACAAGACTAGACAGACAAGACTAGACAGACAAGACTAGACAGACAAGACTAGACAGACAAGACTAGACAGACAAGACTAGACAGACAAGACTAGACAGACAAGACTAGACAGACAAGACTAGACAGACAAGACTAGACAGACAAGACTAGACAGACAAGACTAGACAGACAAGACTAGACAGACAAGACTAGACAGACAAGACTAGACAGACAAGACTAGACAGACAAGACTAGACAGACAAGACTAGACAGACAAGACTAGACAGACAAGACTAGACAGACAAGACTAGACAGACAAGACTAGACAGACAAGACTAGACAGACAAGACTAGACAGACAAGACTAGACAGACAAGACTAGACAGACAAGACTAGACAGACAAGACTAGACAGACAAGACTAGACAGACAAGACTAGACAGACAAGACTAGACAGACAAGACTAGACAGACAAGACTAGACAGACAAGACTAGACAGACAAGACTAGACAGACAAGACTAGACAGACAAGACTAGACAGACAAGACTAGACAGACAAGACTAGACAGACAAGACTAGACAGACAAGACTAGACAGACAAGACTAGACAGACAAGACTAGACAGACAAGACTAGACAGACAAGACTAGACAGACAAGACTAGACAGACAAGACTAGACAGACAAGACTAGACAGACAAGACTAGACAGACAAGACTAGACAGACAAGACTAGACAGACAAGACTAGACAGACAAGACTAGACAGACAAGACTAGACAGACAAGACTAGACAGACAAGACTAGACAGACAAGACTAGACAGACAAGACTAGACAGACAAGACTAGACAGACAAGACTAGACAGACAAGACTAGACAGACAAGACTAGACAGACAAGACTAGACAGACAAGACTAGACAGACAAGACTAGACAGACAAGACTAGACAGACAAGACTAGACAGACAAGACTAGACAGACAAGACTAGACAGACAAGACTAGACAGACAAGACTAGACAGACAAGACTAGACAGACAAGACTAGACAGACAAGACTAGACAGACAAGACTAGACAGACAAGACTAGACAGACAAGACTAGACAGACAAGACTAGACAGACAAGACTAGACAGACAAGACTAGACAGACAAGACTAGACAGACAAGACTAGACAGACAAGACTAGACAGACAAGACTAGACAGACAAGACTAGACAGACAAGACTAGACAGACAAGACTAGACAGACAAGACTAGACAGACAAGACTAGACAGACAAGACTAGACAGACAAGACTAGACAGACAAGACTAGACAGACAAGACTAGACAGACAAGACTAGACAGACAAGACTAGACAGACAAGACTAGACAGACAAGACTAGACAGACAAGACTAGACAGACAAGACTAGACAGACAAGACTAGACAGACAAGACTAGACAGACAAGACTAGACAGACAAGACTAGACAGACAAGACTAGACAGACAAGACTAGACAGACAAGACTAGACAGACAAGACTAGACAGACAAGACTAGACAGACAAGACTAGACAGACAAGACTAGACAGACAAGACTAGACAGACAAGACTAGACAGACAAGACTAGACAGACAAGACTAGACAGACAAGACTAGACAGACAAGACTAGACAGACAAGACTAGACAGACAAGACTAGACAGACAAGACTAGACAGACAAGACTAGACAGACAAGACTAGACAGACAAGACTAGACAGACAAGACTAGACAGACAAGACTAGACAGACAAGACTAGACAGACAAGACTAGACAGACAAGACTAGACAGACAAGACTAGACAGACAAGACTAGACAGACAAGACTAGACAGACAAGACTAGACAGACAAGACTAGACAGACAAGACTAGACAGACAAGACTAGACAGACAAGACTAGACAGACAAGACTAGACAGACAAGACTAGACAGACAAGACTAGACAGACAAGACTAGACAGACAAGACTAGACAGACAAGACTAGACAGACAAGACTAGACAGACAAGACTAGACAGACAAGACTAGACAGACAAGACTAGACAGACAAGACTAGACAGACAAGACTAGACAGACAAGACTAGACAGACAAGACTAGACAGACAAGACTAGACAGACAAGACTAGACAGACAAGACTAGACAGACAAGACTAGACAGACAAGACTAGACAGACAAGACTAGACAGACAAGACTAGACAGACAAGACTAGACAGACAAGACTAGACAGACAAGACTAGACAGACAAGACTAGACAGACAAGACTAGACAGACAAGACTAGACAGACAAGACTAGACAGACAAGACTAGACAGACAAGACTAGACAGACAAGACTAGACAGACAAGACTAGACAGACAAGACTAGACAGACAAGACTAGACAGACAAGACTAGACAGACAAGACTAGACAGACAAGACTAGACAGACAAGACTAGACAGACAAGACTAGACAGACAAGACTAGACAGACAAGACTAGACAGACAAGACTAGACAGACAAGACTAGACAGACAAGACTAGACAGACAAGACTAGACAGACAAGACTAGACAGACAAGACTAGACAGACAAGACTAGACAGACAAGACTAGACAGACAAGACTAGACAGACAAGACTAGACAGACAAGACTAGACAGACAAGACTAGACAGACAAGACTAGACAGACAAGACTAGACAGACAAGACTAGACAGACAAGACTAGACAGACAAGACTAGACAGACAAGACTAGACAGACAAGACTAGACAGACAAGACTAGACAGACAAGACTAGACAGACAAGACTAGACAGACAAGACTAGACAGACAAGACTAGACAGACAAGACTAGACAGACAAGACTAGACAGACAAGACTAGACAGACAAGACTAGACAGACAAGACTAGACAGACAAGACTAGACAGACAAGACTAGACAGACAAGACTAGACAGACAAGACTAGACAGACAAGACTAGACAGACAAGACTAGACAGACAAGACTAGACAGACAAGACTAGACAGACAAGACTAGACAGACAAGACTAGACAGACAAGACTAGACAGACAAGACTAGACAGACAAGACTAGACAGACAAGACTAGACAGACAAGACTAGACAGACAAGACTAGACAGACAAGACTAGACAGACAAGACTAGACAGACAAGACTAGACAGACAAGACTAGACAGACAAGACTAGACAGACAAGACTAGACAGACAAGACTAGACAGACAAGACTAGACAGACAAGACTAGACAGACAAGACTAGACAGACAAGACTAGACAGACAAGACTAGACAGACAAGACTAGACAGACAAGACTAGACAGACAAGACTAGACAGACAAGACTAGACAGACAAGACTAGACAGACAAGACTAGACAGACAAGACTAGACAGACAAGACTAGACAGACAAGACTAGACAGACAAGACTAGACAGACAAGACTAGACAGACAAGACTAGACAGACAAGACTAGACAGACAAGACTAGACAGACAAGACTAGACAGACAAGACTAGACAGACAAGACTAGACAGACAAGACTAGACAGACAAGACTAGACAGACAAGACTAGACAGACAAGACTAGACAGACAAGACTAGACAGACAAGACTAGACAGACAAGACTAGACAGACAAGACTAGACAGACAAGACTAGACAGACAAGACTAGACAGACAAGACTAGACAGACAAGACTAGACAGACAAGACTAGACAGACAAGACTAGACAGACAAGACTAGACAGACAAGACTAGACAGACAAGACTAGACAGACAAGACTAGACAGACAAGACTAGACAGACAAGACTAGACAGACAAGACTAGACAGACAAGACTAGACAGACAAGACTAGACAGACAAGACTAGACAGACAAGACTAGACAGACAAGACTAGACAGACAAGACTAGACAGACAAGACTAGACAGACAAGACTAGACAGACAAGACTAGACAGACAAGACTAGACAGACAAGACTAGACAGACAAGACTAGACAGACAAGACTAGACAGACAAGACTAGACAGACAAGACTAGACAGACAAGACTAGACAGACAAGACTAGACAGACAAGACTAGACAGACAAGACTAGACAGACAAGACTAGACAGACAAGACTAGACAGACAAGACTAGACAGACAAGACTAGACAGACAAGACTAGACAGACAAGACTAGACAGACAAGACTAGACAGACAAGACTAGACAGACAAGACTAGACAGACAAGACTAGACAGACAAGACTAGACAGACAAGACTAGACAGACAAGACTAGACAGACAAGACTAGACAGACAAGACTAGACAGACAAGACTAGACAGACAAGACTAGACAGACAAGACTAGACAGACAAGACTAGACAGACAAGACTAGACAGACAAGACTAGACAGACAAGACTAGACAGACAAGACTAGACAGACAAGACTAGACAGACAAGACTAGACAGACAAGACTAGACAGACAAGACTAGACAGACAAGACTAGACAGACAAGACTAGACAGACAAGACTAGACAGACAAGACTAGACAGACAAGACTAGACAGACAAGACTAGACAGACAAGACTAGACAGACAAGACTAGACAGACAAGACTAGACAGACAAGACTAGACAGACAAGACTAGACAGACAAGACTAGACAGACAAGACTAGACAGACAAGACTAGACAGACAAGACTAGACAGACAAGACTAGACAGACAAGACTAGACAGACAAGACTAGACAGACAAGACTAGACAGACAAGACTAGACAGACAAGACTAGACAGACAAGACTAGACAGACAAGACTAGACAGACAAGACTAGACAGACAAGACTAGACAGACAAGACTAGACAGACAAGACTAGACAGACAAGACTAGACAGACAAGACTAGACAGACAAGACTAGACAGACAAGACTAGACAGACAAGACTAGACAGACAAGACTAGACAGACAAGACTAGACAGACAAGACTAGACAGACAAGACTAGACAGACAAGACTAGACAGACAAGACTAGACAGACAAGACTAGACAGACAAGACTAGACAGACAAGACTAGACAGACAAGACTAGACAGACAAGACTAGACAGACAAGACTAGACAGACAAGACTAGACAGACAAGACTAGACAGACAAGACTAGACAGACAAGACTAGACAGACAAGACTAGACAGACAAGACTAGACAGACAAGACTAGACAGACAAGACTAGACAGACAAGACTAGACAGACAAGACTAGACAGACAAGACTAGACAGACAAGACTAGACAGACAAGACTAGACAGACAAGACTAGACAGACAAGACTAGACAGACAAGACTAGACAGACAAGACTAGACAGACAAGACTAGACAGACAAGACTAGACAGACAAGACTAGACAGACAAGACTAGACAGACAAGACTAGACAGACAAGACTAGACAGACAAGACTAGACAGACAAGACTAGACAGACAAGACTAGACAGACAAGACTAGACAGACAAGACTAGACAGACAAGACTAGACAGACAAGACTAGACAGACAAGACTAGACAGACAAGACTAGACAGACAAGACTAGACAGACAAGACTAGACAGACAAGACTAGACAGACAAGACTAGACAGACAAGACTAGACAGACAAGACTAGACAGACAAGACTAGACAGACAAGACTAGACAGACAAGACTAGACAGACAAGACTAGACAGACAAGACTAGACAGACAAGACTAGACAGACAAGACTAGACAGACAAGACTAGACAGACAAGACTAGACAGACAAGACTAGACAGACAAGACTAGACAGACAAGACTAGACAGACAAGACTAGACAGACAAGACTAGACAGACAAGACTAGACAGACAAGACTAGACAGACAAGACTAGACAGACAAGACTAGACAGACAAGACTAGACAGACAAGACTAGACAGACAAGACTAGACAGACAAGACTAGACAGACAAGACTAGACAGACAAGACTAGACAGACAAGACTAGACAGACAAGACTAGACAGACAAGACTAGACAGACAAGACTAGACAGACAAGACTAGACAGACAAGACTAGACAGACAAGACTAGACAGACAAGACTAGACAGACAAGACTAGACAGACAAGACTAGACAGACAAGACTAGACAGACAAGACTAGACAGACAAGACTAGACAGACAAGACTAGACAGACAAGACTAGACAGACAAGACTAGACAGACAAGACTAGACAGACAAGACTAGACAGACAAGACTAGACAGACAAGACTAGACAGACAAGACTAGACAGACAAGACTAGACAGACAAGACTAGACAGACAAGACTAGACAGACAAGACTAGACAGACAAGACTAGACAGACAAGACTAGACAGACAAGACTAGACAGACAAGACTAGACAGACAAGACTAGACAGACAAGACTAGACAGACAAGACTAGACAGACAAGACTAGACAGACAAGACTAGACAGACAAGACTAGACAGACAAGACTAGACAGACAAGACTAGACAGACAAGACTAGACAGACAAGACTAGACAGACAAGACTAGACAGACAAGACTAGACAGACAAGACTAGACAGACAAGACTAGACAGACAAGACTAGACAGACAAGACTAGACAGACAAGACTAGACAGACAAGACTAGACAGACAAGACTAGACAGACAAGACTAGACAGACAAGACTAGACAGACAAGACTAGACAGACAAGACTAGACAGACAAGACTAGACAGACAAGACTAGACAGACAAGACTAGACAGACAAGACTAGACAGACAAGACTAGACAGACAAGACTAGACAGACAAGACTAGACAGACAAGACTAGACAGACAAGACTAGACAGACAAGACTAGACAGACAAGACTAGACAGACAAGACTAGACAGACAAGACTAGACAGACAAGACTAGACAGACAAGACTAGACAGACAAGACTAGACAGACAAGACTAGACAGACAAGACTAGACAGACAAGACTAGACAGACAAGACTAGACAGACAAGACTAGACAGACAAGACTAGACAGACAAGACTAGACAGACAAGACTAGACAGACAAGACTAGACAGACAAGACTAGACAGACAAGACTAGACAGACAAGACTAGACAGACAAGACTAGACAGACAAGACTAGACAGACAAGACTAGACAGACAAGACTAGACAGACAAGACTAGACAGACAAGACTAGACAGACAAGACTAGACAGACAAGACTAGACAGACAAGACTAGACAGACAAGACTAGACAGACAAGACTAGACAGACAAGACTAGACAGACAAGACTAGACAGACAAGACTAGACAGACAAGACTAGACAGACAAGACTAGACAGACAAGACTAGACAGACAAGACTAGACAGACAAGACTAGACAGACAAGACTAGACAGACAAGACTAGACAGACAAGACTAGACAGACAAGACTAGACAGACAAGACTAGACAGACAAGACTAGACAGACAAGACTAGACAGACAAGACTAGACAGACAAGACTAGACAGACAAGACTAGACAGACAAGACTAGACAGACAAGACTAGACAGACAAGACTAGACAGACAAGACTAGACAGACAAGACTAGACAGACAAGACTAGACAGACAAGACTAGACAGACAAGACTAGACAGACAAGACTAGACAGACAAGACTAGACAGACAAGACTAGACAGACAAGACTAGACAGACAAGACTAGACAGACAAGACTAGACAGACAAGACTAGACAGACAAGACTAGACAGACAAGACTAGACAGACAAGACTAGACAGACAAGACTAGACAGACAAGACTAGACAGACAAGACTAGACAGACAAGACTAGACAGACAAGACTAGACAGACAAGACTAGACAGACAAGACTAGACAGACAAGACTAGACAGACAAGACTAGACAGACAAGACTAGACAGACAAGACTAGACAGACAAGACTAGACAGACAAGACTAGACAGACAAGACTAGACAGACAAGACTAGACAGACAAGACTAGACAGACAAGACTAGACAGACAAGACTAGACAGACAAGACTAGACAGACAAGACTAGACAGACAAGACTAGACAGACAAGACTAGACAGACAAGACTAGACAGACAAGACTAGACAGACAAGACTAGACAGACAAGACTAGACAGACAAGACTAGACAGACAAGACTAGACAGACAAGACTAGACAGACAAGACTAGACAGACAAGACTAGACAGACAAGACTAGACAGACAAGACTAGACAGACAAGACTAGACAGACAAGACTAGACAGACAAGACTAGACAGACAAGACTAGACAGACAAGACTAGACAGACAAGACTAGACAGACAAGACTAGACAGACAAGACTAGACAGACAAGACTAGACAGACAAGACTAGACAGACAAGACTAGACAGACAAGACTAGACAGACAAGACTAGACAGACAAGACTAGACAGACAAGACTAGACAGACAAGACTAGACAGACAAGACTAGACAGACAAGACTAGACAGACAAGACTAGACAGACAAGACTAGACAGACAAGACTAGACAGACAAGACTAGACAGACAAGACTAGACAGACAAGACTAGACAGACAAGACTAGACAGACAAGACTAGACAGACAAGACTAGACAGACAAGACTAGACAGACAAGACTAGACAGACAAGACTAGACAGACAAGACTAGACAGACAAGACTAGACAGACAAGACTAGACAGACAAGACTAGACAGACAAGACTAGACAGACAAGACTAGACAGACAAGACTAGACAGACAAGACTAGACAGACAAGACTAGACAGACAAGACTAGACAGACAAGACTAGACAGACAAGACTAGACAGACAAGACTAGACAGACAAGACTAGACAGACAAGACTAGACAGACAAGACTAGACAGACAAGACTAGACAGACAAGACTAGACAGACAAGACTAGACAGACAAGACTAGACAGACAAGACTAGACAGACAAGACTAGACAGACAAGACTAGACAGACAAGACTAGACAGACAAGACTAGACAGACAAGACTAGACAGACAAGACTAGACAGACAAGACTAGACAGACAAGACTAGACAGACAAGACTAGACAGACAAGACTAGACAGACAAGACTAGACAGACAAGACTAGACAGACAAGACTAGACAGACAAGACTAGACAGACAAGACTAGACAGACAAGACTAGACAGACAAGACTAGACAGACAAGACTAGACAGACAAGACTAGACAGACAAGACTAGACAGACAAGACTAGACAGACAAGACTAGACAGACAAGACTAGACAGACAAGACTAGACAGACAAGACTAGACAGACAAGACTAGACAGACAAGACTAGACAGACAAGACTAGACAGACAAGACTAGACAGACAAGACTAGACAGACAAGACTAGACAGACAAGACTAGACAGACAAGACTAGACAGACAAGACTAGACAGACAAGACTAGACAGACAAGACTAGACAGACAAGACTAGACAGACAAGACTAGACAGACAAGACTAGACAGACAAGACTAGACAGACAAGACTAGACAGACAAGACTAGACAGACAAGACTAGACAGACAAGACTAGACAGACAAGACTAGACAGACAAGACTAGACAGACAAGACTAGACAGACAAGACTAGACAGACAAGACTAGACAGACAAGACTAGACAGACAAGACTAGACAGACAAGACTAGACAGACAAGACTAGACAGACAAGACTAGACAGACAAGACTAGACAGACAAGACTAGACAGACAAGACTAGACAGACAAGACTAGACAGACAAGACTAGACAGACAAGACTAGACAGACAAGACTAGACAAGACTAGACAGACAAGACTAGACAGACAGACAAGACTAGACAGACAAGACTAGACAGACAAGACTAGACAGACAAGACTAGACAGACAAGACTAGACAGACAAGACTAGACAGACAAGACTAGACAGACAAGACTAGACAGACAAGACTAGACAGACAAGACTAGACAGACAAGACTAGACAGACAAGACTAGACAGACAAGACTAGACAGACAAGACTAGACAGACAAGACTAGACAGACAAGACTAGACAGACAAGACTAGACAGACAAGACTAGAGACAGACAAGACTAGACAGACAAGACTAGACAGACAAGACTAGACAGACAAGACTAGACAGACAAGACTAGACAGACAAGACTAGACAGACAAGACTAGACAGACAAGACTAGACAGACAAGACTAGACAGACAAGACTAGACAGACAAGACTAGACAGACAAGACTAGACAGACAAGACTAGACAGACAAGACTAGACAGACAAGACTAGACAGACAAGACTAGACAGACAAGACTAGACAGACAAGACTAGACAGACAAGACTAGACAGACAAGACTAGACAGACAAGACTAGACAGACAAGACTAGACAGACAAGACTAGACAGACAAGACTAGACAGACAAGACTAGACAGACAAGACTAGACAGACAAGACTAGACAGACAAGACTAGACAGACAAGACTAGACAGACAAGACTAGACAGACAAGACTAGACAGACAAGACTAGACAGACAAGACTAGACAGACAAGACTAGACAGACAAGACTAGACAGACAAGACTAGACAGACAAGACTAGACAGACAAGACTAGACAGACAAGACTAGACAGACAAGACTAGACAGACAAGACTAGACAGACAAGACTAGACAGACAAGACTAGACAGACAAGACTAGACAGACAAGACTAGACAGACAAGACTAGACAGACAAGACTAGACAGACAAGACTAGACAGACAAGACTAGACAGACAAGACTAGACAGACAAGACTAGACAGACAAGACTAGACAGACAAGACTAGACAGACAAGACTAGACAGACAAGACTAGACAGACAAGACTAGACAGACAAGACTAGACAGACAAGACTAGACAGACAAGACTAGACAGACAAGACTAGACAGACAAGACTAGACAGACAAGACTAGACAGACAAGACTAGACAGACAAGACTAGACAGACAAGACTAGACAGACAAGACTAGACAGACAAGACTAGACAGACAAGACTAGACAGACAAGACTAGACAGACAAGACTAGACAGACAAGACTAGACAGACAAGACTAGACAGACAAGACTAGACAGACAAGACTAGACAGACAAGACTAGACAGACAAGACTAGACAGACAAGACTAGACAGACAAGACTAGACAGACAAGACTAGACAGACAAGACTAGACAGACAAGACTAGACAGACAAGACTAGACAGACAAGACTAGACAGACAAGACTAGACACAAGACTAGACAGACAAGACAGAGACAAGACTAGACAGACAAGACTAGACAGACAAGACTAGACAGACAAGACTAGACAGACAAGACTAGACAGACAAGACTAGACAGACAAGACTAGACAGACAAGACTAGACAGACAAGACTAGACAGACAAGACTAGACAGACAAGACTAGACAGACAAGACTAGACAGACAAGACTAGACAGACAAGACTAGACAGACAAGACTAGACAGACAAGACTAGACAGACAAGACTAGACAGACAAGACTAGACAGACAAGACTAGACAGACAAGACTAGACAGACAAGACTAGACAGACAAGACTAGACAGACAAGACTAGACAGACAAGACTAGACAGACAAGACTAGACAGACAAGACTAGACAGACAAGACTAGACAGACAAGACTAGACAGACAAGACTAGACAGACAAGACTAGACAGACAAGACTAGACAGACAAGACTAGACAGACAAGACTAGACAGACAAGACTAGACAGACAAGACTAGACAGACAAGACTAGACAGACAAGACTAGACAGACAAGACTAGACAGACAAGACTAGACAGACAAGACTAGACAGACAAGACTAGACAGACAAGACTAGACAGACAAGACTAGACAGACAAGACTAGACAGACAAGACTAGACAGACAAGACTAGACAGACAAGACTAGACAGACAAGACTAGACAGACAAGACTAGACAGACAAGACTAGACAGACAAGACTAGACAGACAAGACTAGACAGACAAGACTAGACAGACAAGACTAGACAGACAAGACTAGACAGACAAGACTAGACAGACAAGACTAGACAGACAAGACTAGACAGACAAGACTAGACAGACAAGACTAGACAGACAAGACTAGACAGACAAGACTAGACAGACAAGACTAGACAGACAAGACTAGACAGACAAGACTAGACAGACAAGACTAGACAGACAAGACTAGACAGACAAGACTAGACAGACAAGACTAGACAGACAAGACTAGACAGACAAGACTAGACAGACAAGACTAGACAGACAAGACTAGACAGACAAGACTAGACAGACAAGACTAGACAGACAAGACTAGACAGACAAGACTAGACAGACAAGACTAGACAGACAAGACTAGACAGACAAGACTAGACAGACAAGACTAGACAGACAAGACTAGACAGACAAGACTAGACAGACAAGACTAGACAGACAAGACTAGACAGACAAGACTAGACAGACAAGACTAGACAGACAAGACTAGACAGACAAGACTAGACAGACAAGACTAGACAGACAAGACTAGACAGACAAGACTAGACAGACAAGACTAGACAGACAAGACTAGACAGACAAGACTAGACAGACAAGACTAGACAGACAAGACTAGACAGACAAGACTAGTCAGACAAGACTAGACAGACAAGACTAGACAGACAAGACTAGACAGACAAGACTAGACAGACAAGACTAGACAGACAAGACTAGACAGACAAGACTAGACAGACAAGACTAGACAGACAAGACTAGAACAGACAAGACTAGACAGACAAGACTAGACAGACAAGACTAGACAGACAAGACTAGACAGACAAGACTAGACAGACAAGACTAGACAGACAAGACTAGACAGACAAGACTAGACAGACAAGACTAGACAGACAAGACTAGACAGACAAGACTAGACAGACAAGACTAGACAGACAAGACTAGACAGACAAGACTAGACAGACAAGACTAGACAGACAAGACTAGACAGACAAGACTAGACAGACAAGACTAGACAGACAAGACTAGACAGACAAGACTAGACAGACAAGACTAGACAGACAAGACTAGACAGACAAGACTAGACAGACAAGACTAGACAGACAAGACTAGACAGACAAGACTAGACAGACAAGACTAGACAGACAAGACTAGACAGACAAGACTAGACAGACAAGACTAGACAGACAAGACTAGACAGACAAGACTAGACAGACAAGACTAGACAGACAAGACTAGACAGACAAGACTAGACAGACAAGACTAGACAGACAAGACTAGACAGACAAGACTAGACAGACAAGACTAGACAGACAAGACTAGACAGACAAGACTAGACAGACAAGACTAGACAGACAAGACTAGACAGACAAGACTAGACAGACAAGACTAGACAGACAAGACTAGACAGACAAGACTAGACAGACAAGACTAGACAGACAAGACTAGACAGACAAGACTAGACAGACAAGACTAGACAGACAAGACTAGACAGACAAGACTAGACAGACAAGACTAGACAGACAAGACTAGACAGACAAGACTAGACAGACAAGACTAGACAGACAAGACTAGACAGACAAGACTAGACAGACAAGACTAGACAGACAAGACTAGACAGACAAGACTAGACAGACAAGACTAGACAGACAAGACTAGACAGACAAGACTAGACAGACAAGACTAGACAGACAAGACTAGACAGACAAGACTAGACAGACAAGACTAGACAGACAAGACTAGACAGACAAGACTAGACAGACAAGACTAGACAGACAAGACTAGACAGACAAGACTAGACAGACAAGACTAGACAGACAAGACTAGACAGACAAGACTAGACAGACAAGACTAGACAGACAAGACTAGACAGACAAGACTAGACAGACAAGACTAGACAGACAAGACTAGACAGACAAGACTAGACAGACAAGACTAGACAGACAAGACTAGACAGACAAGACTAGACAGACAAGACTAGACAGACAAGACTAGACAGACAAGACTAGACAGACAAGACTAGACAGACAAGACTAGACAGACAAGACTAGACAGACAAGACTAGACAGACAAGACTAGACAGACAAGACTAGACAGACAAGACTAGACAGACAAGACTAGACAGACAAGACTAGACAGACAAGACTAGACAGACAAGACTAGACAGACAAGACTAGACAGACAAGACTAGACAGACAAGACTAGACAGACAAGACTAGACAGACAAGACTAGACAGACAAGACTAGACAGACAAGACTAGACAGACAAGACTAGACAGACAAGACTAGACAGACAAGACTAGACAGACAAGACTAGACAGACAAGACTAGACAGACAAGACTAGACAGACAAGACTAGACAGACAAGACTAGACAGACAAGACTAGACAGACAAGACTAGACAGACAAGACTAGACAGACAAGACTAGACAGACAAGACTAGACAGACAAGACTAGACAGACAAGACTAGACAGACAAGACTAGACAGACAAGACTAGACAGACAAGACTAGACAGACAAGACTAGACAGACAAGACTAGACAGACAAGACTAGACAGACAAGACTAGACAGACAAGACTAGACAGACAAGACTAGACAGACAAGACTAGACAGACAAGACTAGACAGACAAGACTAGACAGACAAGACTAGACAGACAAGACTAGACAGACAAGACTAGACAGACAAGACTAGACAGACAAGACTAGACAGACAAGACTAGACAGACAAGACTAGACAGACAAGACTAGACAGACAAGACTAGACAGACAAGACTAGACAGACAAGACTAGACAGACAAGACTAGACAGACAAGACTAGACAGACAAGACTAGACAGACAAGACTAGACAGACAAGACTAG